>WWET01000792.1:483577-513247 GCA_011038615.1 Limnodynastes dumerilii | reverse complement strand
ATATATATATATATATATATAGATATATATATATATATATATATATATACACATACACATATACACCCACAAATAAATAAATACATATTATATATATATATATATATATATACACACACACACCCACAAGCACACTCCCCTGTAAAATAAACATGCTGCTATTAAAAAAAAGATGAATCCCTTCTCTTACCTCCTGTGATCCTCAGCGGCGCGTGGGCTGTCTCCTCTGGGCTTAGTGATGTGATGCAGGGATGTGAAGGTCACGTGCCTGCATCACGCTTCACTTACTTTCACAAGGAGGGAGGGAGAAGGAGTACTGCACACTGACAGCAGTACACAGAGAGCAGCAGCTGCTCTATGTATATGATCTACACCTCCAACAATCATAAACACAGAACGATTGACACACCGTGTACTGCATCATTTTTTTTCTCTGTTTTTTTTTTGCTTAGCTTGATGAGGGGGTGGCAGGCCCACAGCACACCTACCAACTTGCTTCGGCACACCGGTTGCGGAGCACTGGGCTAGTGCACTTCCCTCTCATGCTTGGAACTTCTGTGCTCTAGCCCCTACCTTAAATCTTACTCAAGACATTGGTTAGAATGCCAAAATGGCTATGTGGATACCATTCCAAGCCCTTACAGTAAGATCTGCAGAGATTATCCCACCCACTGTGCAGACACAAGGGGCCAGATTTACTAAAATTGTGTTTCTTAAACTCGCTGGATGAAATCTCTGTCAAGTTTTAAACGCTCTATTTACTAAAGTAAATTCAGCATAAACTTGTTGGAGATAAGGGTTTATCAAACTCGCTGTAGTAAATATCGCTGTATTTACTACACAGCGATTTGTAAAATCTGTTTAAACTCACCTCAGAAGATATAAATAGTGACCCTGTAATGACATGAGTCATTAGCCTGAGGGACACCGAACAGGAAGAAGCCTCCCACGAGGCTATGGAGTGCAGTAGACGCAAGTCTACAATCAAGACATCTTAATGGTAATTATTATGAATATTTAATGTTATTATGTTTTATTACAGTGTGCTTTAAGGTGTCAAAGAATAACCAATATTATATTAACAGTAATAAAAATGTGTTTAAGACAGAACTGGGGAACATTTTGAATGTCTTTACATGCATGTTTAACATTTTTATTTTCTATAGAGGCACAGGGAACATAATAAACTAGTTAGTTTGTACTAAGGGGACAGCATGAACTATTTTTTATTTGCAACAGGGACAGTATTAATTGCTACTATGGGGCCAGCAATAATTATTGATTTTATTCTACAGGGACAGCATTAACTATTGATTTTCTACAATGGCGACAGATTTAATTATTTATTTTCTACTACGGGGCCATCATTAATGATTGATTTTATACTAAGAGACATCATAAACTACTGATTTGCTAATTCGGGACCAGCATTAACAATTGATTATATACTATGGGGACAGGCCAGCATTAACTATTGATGTTCTACTATGGGGACAGATTTAATTATTTATTTGCTACTATGGGGCCAGCATTAATTATTTATAGTTTACTATGGGGACAACATTATTTATTTAATGTTGACTACAAGGACAACATTAACTATTTGTTACCGGACATGGTTGATCATTTTAAAGAGACAGGGCCCTGATTTATGCAGCAGCATGCTATTAACCTTTTGCATGCTGCTGCTTATGGTACTAAAAAGCACAGCATGCCCTGAAACACAGGGGCATCCTGTGCCTTCTAGTACTATATGCCACGGCATGCTAAGGATTAATAGCATGCCGTGGTATGCATTTTTTACTTAATAATGGTAGCCATATGTACAAAGGGACATAAACTACAGCGAGTTTAACATAAACTATGGTAAGTTTAACAAAAACTCACCATAGTTTAATTGAGGGACATCGTTATAGTTTGTAAATCACTGGGGAAACTCGCCCCATAGTTTTTTGAGAAAAAAATCGCCAGCAAACTACAGCGAAGTCCATCGATTTTTACAGGCAAAATAACTTGCTCCTTAATAAATCTAACCCAAGGTATGCATTGCAGGTGGTCAAACGTTGCAGTTGGAAGCCACTGCCATATGACATGTGTAAGTACCTGATCGTTATTAAATGTGGATCCGGCTCTATGGGCCTGATCCAGACCTAGTTAAGTGCTTGAACTTTGTTACTCCTGGGATAAACCATGGTGATTGCAGGGGAGTCATATTTCATCTGTTGCAAACAGTATTAGAGTTGAGAGGTGATGTTTCCTATCCCAAGTCTAAATAACATTGTGATAGTAAAGCTGGTCAGTATCTGTGTACAGTAAGCAATTCAAAGATATATCCCTGCATACAAAGAATACAATTAACTTGACTCCCCCTGAAATGGTTTAGCCCAGGAGTAACTAAGTTCAAGCACCTAACTAGGTCTGGATCAGGCCCTATATCCTGTTCAGCACAATTTTGTCTTGAAATGTTCACTATTCCTTGTTGGTCTACATAGCATTGAAAAGTTACCTAGCACTATTGGGGTTCTTAGCAAACCTCAGGAGGTATAGCCACTATTAGACAGTGACACAGTCAGGACACCCCTATTGACAGATATGCAATTGAAAGTAAAAGTTCCAGTGTATATCACATAGCCTCTGAATTCTGTTTAGTTCCCTTAGCATTGCAAAATGATTTTGGCAAATTGCATATTTGCTCCTTTTTTGTTTTTTTGCCCTTAACTCTAAATCAGTGCAATTGTCTAAGCTATCATTCATTTATGGCCAATTATTCTGTACCCTTGATTGTTATCAAGCAAGCTTTAATATAAACCGTGAAAACATCACATGCTCCCATGTCTTCAGACCATAGCCTTTTATACTTGATATAATGCAGACTTCCTTATTAAAAATACAACTGGGATAACAGAATAGCCCTCTGTACAGATGATGTTTTAAAGAGAACCTGAACCCCCTCTGCTCCCTGTCTCACCTCTTAAAAACAGATTGATGTATACTCAATTTCAGAGATAATAGATTCATTTTTCAAGAAATAGAAGTTCTTTTCTACTGCACTGTCTGTCATATAGAATTAAATTCTCTTCAGTCCTGCATTCACCATTGAAAGTGTCTGAATGCTGGAGCCAGCACTATGGAGCAGAAAGAGTGCCTCTGCAATGTGGTGTCCACATTGTGCTGGCCCTGACTTCCGGATACAATGGAGGAAAAGTGCCCCCTTCCGGACTGGCACCTGGTGGAAATGTAAAAGGCAGTGGTCCAGATATCTGGAATGGTACACAGAGTGTTGTTATGCCTATACGGTATATTGCAATACCAAGGCGTATCCATTTATCTATCAGTGGCTGCTGGAAGTTGTTCTTAAGTCTTGATAGGGCAAGTAGCATGGATGCATGCGCACATGCAGAACACAAAAACAAGGGGATAATCCGACGTTAGGATTTGGCTCATATTGATCAGTGTATATGATATTGCACCGCATGTATCGCTGGGGAATTTATCGCTAAAGTCGCTGAATTCAATGTATAGGAGTTTATAAGTTACATTTTTCAAAGGGTTGCAGCATTATCTTGACAATTCCTTCATAACCACAGTTGCTTATAAATGTTGGCTGGTATGGATGTGAATAGCAGTAGAAATGCTAGAAATGCTAATGTTCAGCCCAAAGACAAAGGGCCGTATTCATAACTCTGGCCTCATTGCATATAAGGCCGGAGTTTTCCGCTATGATGTACTGCGCATGCGCAGTAATTCTGAAACGTAATCATGTTGCAACGTAGATTGCGTATACGCGGTCTTAAAAGCGTATCTAAAAGACAGGAACAAATATGCACTTCCGCAAAAACATGCTGAGTTAAACTGCAGCATGAGGCAAAAGTAAAATACACAAACAGAATTAGAATTGAGAGCTGTCTCCTTGCTCAACACTAAAGTGCAGTGTGAAAATTAAAGATCTTCAGTATTTTTGTGTAGTAAGCAAAATTACTGTATAACACTTTACCAGCATGCAAAAAATAAAATTTTTATTCCCTCTTACATTGCAGCATAGTTTATTGAGATACAGATTTGCTCAAAAAAGACAGAACATTTGAGATCTTTAAACTGTTGCTTAAGCCATACACAAACAAATGTTCATGTCAAACCAACAATACACTACTGCCCTGTGGACTTTATATATTGACTACACATTGACTGATAATTTGGGCTACATTTCAGCCATCCTGTCCTGATCTGAATATGGGTGGCCCAGCGATGATCTTTCGTGCAGCATGTCTTGACCTGATTAACACATTTATTGTATACAGTTACTCCTAACCAAGGGCATAACTACCGGGGGTTCAATGGGTTCAGTTGCTGTGGGGCCCAGTGGCTTAAGGGGCCCAGCAATCACCCCATTGCACCTGTACTATATATATATTAGTTCGGAGTTAGGGGGCCCCTAACAAAATTCTGCTGTGGGGCCCACAAAGTTCTAGTTACGCCCCTGCTCCTAACTCTGGATCAGCCCTGAAGTGATACATTGAAAACTTGTATGTCACTGCTATCCAGTAAGTCTTGCCCAAGCATGATGTGAAGAACACAACACGAATATTAGTATCTGTTCATAATGTAGAATGTCATGTTTTATGTCAACAAAATATATAATAATCAGTGTAAACCAGTGATTATATTAATGCACACTTGGTTACACTGATTATTGTATATTTTTTGTTAAAATTTGTAAAATTGTAAGTAGTACATTTCATGCTATAGTGTTTATACATCTTGTCATGTATGGTTATGTCATGCAATGCAAATGCAGGCAAAACACAGATTCAGTAGCAATGCAAGAAGAATAGCATGCTGGTATCCTGGAGCAATGTAGGCAATGTGGAACATAAGAATGGTAAATAAGGAGTCATGTATCAATGTAGAATGAACTGCTTATTAATGAAGTATCCCCACATCAGACAAGTAAAAAGTTGCAGATATAGGCACTATTAATTGTGCTGCTTCACAAGGAGGGTACAGTATAATATAGTATAAACTGTAAATGGTACTGCCAAGATCCACATTAAGCAATAGTAAAAGGGAAAAGATAGGAAAGGGGTTTCCTATTTATTGCATTCCTCTGTTGCTCTTAATAAGGAAGATGATAGAGGACTGCGCTAAATAGGATCTCCCGTTCCCATAATGCGACTACATGAGTGAATGTGGTTCTACCTTTAATAGTAGATGGCCAGACTGTTACAGAGTGACTGCTACAGAATTAAGCCTTTCTTATCTAGCAATGGAACATTAACAGGAAGACCCATTCCTAGGTTTGTGGGGATCTTTTATTTACAAAATATTTGAGCCAAGATGGCACTTAGGGAATGTTTTATATTGCATTTTGAATGATCTTCCAATCAAAAACAGTTTTATACATATTACATAGATTTTCCTTTGTCAACAATAAATACCTAAAGCAAAATGTTTATATACTCGGTATTGATTTCCTTTAAAAATTCTTTTAAAGCTTTAGCAACAGCTTAAGGCAATTCAGTCTTAATTTAAATTTGTGTGTTTTTTTTCTACAAATGTTAGAAATGGTGAACATTCTATTCTATCCTAACATAAAATATATTGAACCTTGTATATTCTCCCCTTATTAACCTGTTCCTTCCATTGTATTTGTGCAATTTTTTCATGTATGGTCTTCCAAAATATCCTTATTGTGGATAATATTTTGCAAATTGTGAAGGTTAACATACTACTAAAATCTAGGGGGTATACCACTTTAAAAGCGCTACTATATTTCTGCAGCAGCTCTCATCCCTAAGGAGTCCTAAACCTTAAAACAATATAAAATACAGAAAAACGGAGATGAGAAACAGCGCTGATGAAATAACATAAAATTCTAGTAAATAACTAACTAATAAATAACTAGACACCCCAAAAACTGGGATATACAGCGGCACACAGGGGTTAAAAATGTCCAAGTTGAATATTACTGTCCGTGAGTAAATGAATACTCAAAATCGTGGGTGAAAGATAGAAAGGATAAAAACAAGAGCAAATAACAATGATTAGTAATATACAAATGAAAGAAAAAAGAACCAACCCTAATACATATATTATAAATGGGGATATGACTCCTCACAGTATATGTAGGTGGATAAAAATAAGTATCATGTGCACCTCATAGGAAAATAATCCAAAATCAAGGGGGTGTGAATGAAATAAATAGATAATATCCTCTCACTGGGGTATATGTGGATAGTCCCAATGTGGGGTACAGTGTGGTAAATATAAAGTGCTGTAACCACCCCGAAGTGTACCAAGGCCTCAAGGTACTAGTTGCGAGGTGTGCACAAAAACACACAAGTGACCAAATGAAACTGCAAGTGTTGAGACTATAACAGTAACTTTACTATGGAAACACGAGTATACAAACAATCAAAACAATTAAAATCATTATAACATGGTAAAACCTAGGTGGAACATGGCAGACTTAGCATACCCTGGATGGCAGGAATAACAGGGGCAGTGAATCCACAAACAGCCTGTGCGGACGTCTCCACAACAGGCCACGGGAGCCGGTTAACAGACGTGTCCTGGAACCGGAGGGATGAAAGTGCACATGCGTCTGTGATGTAACGGTCTCTGTAGTCCTCGGGCGGAAGCTGCTGTGTCGCACACCTAGCCAATCAGTAGTCCCTGGACGCGTTTCGTAGCAATCTCCTTTCTCAGGTTGAGAAAGGAGATTGCTCCGAAACGCGTCCAGTACTACTGATTGGCCAGGTGTGCGACACAGCAGCTTCCGCCCGAGGACTACAGAGACCGTTACATCACAGACGCACGTGCACTTTCATCCCTCCGGTTCCAGGACACGTCTGTTAACCGGCTCCCGTGGCCTGTTGTGGAGACGTCCGCACAGGCTGTTTGTGGATGCTCCGAAACGCGTCCAGTGACTACTGATTGGCCAGGTGTGTGAGACAGCAGCTTCTGCCCGTGGACTACAGAGACTGTTACATCACAGACGCACGTGTATTTTCATCTCTCCGGTTCCAGGACTCATCTGTTAACCGGCTCCCGTGGCCTGTTGTGGAGACGTCCGCACAGGCTGATTGTGGATTCACTGCCTCTGTTATTCCTGCCGTCCAGGGTATGCTAAGTCTGCCATGTTCCACCTAGGCTTTACCATGTTATATTGATTTTAATTGTTTTGATTGTTTCTACACTCGTGTTTCCAAAGTAAAATTATTGTTATAGTTTCAATACTTGCAGTCTCATTTGGTCACTTGTGTTTTTGTGCACACCTCGCAACTAGTACCTTGAGGACTTGGTACACTTTGGGGTGGTTATAGCACTGTTTTGTATTTACCACACTGTACCCCCACATTGGGATTATCCACAGATACCCCAGTGAGAGGATATTAGTTGTTAATTTCATTTTATACCTCCTTGTTTTTGGATCATTTCCCAGTGAGGTGCACATGATATTGGTTTTATCCACCTACATATACTGTGAGGAGTCATATCCCCATTTATAATATATGTATTAGGGTTGGTTCTTTTTTCTTTCATTTGTATATTACTAATCATTGTTATTTGCTCTTGTTTTTATCCTTTCTTTCTTTCACCCACGATTTTGAGTATTCATTTACTCACGGACAGTAATATTCAGCTTGGACATTTTTAACCCCTGTGTGCCGCTGTATATCCCAGTTTTTGGGGTGTCTAGTTATTTATTTATTAGTTAGTTATTTACTAGAATTTTACGTTATTTCATCAGCGCTGTTTCTCATCTCCGTTTTTCTGTATTTTATACTACTAAAATCATTGGTTGGTTCATATTTCATAAAATAAAGAAATATGGGTGTGCTAAATACAAGAGGGGTGAAAAATTGACTGCAATATCTATTGGAAAAAATTGATAAAGGACTATTGGAGTGTAACAAAAGATATGAAAGACCAATGAGACTCAGAAAGGGAATGGAGAAAAGAATCTTACAAGAAACAACATTAGAAAAATGAAATAAATTAACTGTGAAATAAGTCTATGCTGATGTTAGATTAATTACAAACTTCATCAACTTACCTAAGGTTTAGGCTACCATCACAGAGGAGGTGCTGCTGGGCAAGGTCATATAACATACCAGATAAATGGAGATAATGGTGCTGAAGGACGGGTGAGGTGCAGAAGTCTATATATAATGTGGAGGGGAAGTAGAGGGTTGTGGTGCAGCAGTGTTTGCATATAATGTGGCTGGGGTGGCGGTCTTAAGGTACAGCACTGATTAAGTAATTGTGACTGTAGTAGTGTTCAGGGATGAGCAGCAGTGTGTATGCATAGATCCCAGCATGGAGAACTCCATCCCAAACTCCACAGTTTTCCAAACACAAATGATCATATTTGATTAAAACTCCACCAATTTCGTCATAATTTCCAACCCTTTTGCAGGCCGCGAATTAGGACAGTTCCACAAAAAGAGGGAGGTATGGTGTATGTGGTGGGAGGAATAAGGAGCAGCAGTGTGTATGTAATATATGTAATGTAGCTATGGTAATGTATGGGGGGAATTAGGTTCAACAGCTGTGGTGGGGTATGAGTGGTTGAGGTACAGCAGTGTGTATATAATATGGTGGGGTGGCAGAATGAGATGCAGCAGTGTGTTTATAATGTGGAGAGGTAGGGGGATGAAGTGCAGCAATGTAAATGTAATGTGGAGGGCGATTGGGGGATGATGTGAAGCACTGTGTGTGTAATGCAGATGGTATAGGGGGGGGAGACTGAGAGCAGCAGTAAGGAGAAACATTGTGGTGAAGGGAAAGTTAAGGTGTAGAGGTGTGTAAAAAATGTGACCAACATATTTAAATGATCTAATCAGAAACTTGATGCTTTTGATTACATACTTATCGTTCCTCGCATTTTGTCTTTTTCACCCCCAAAATTGAAGAAGGTTCATCTATTCTATACAGTATTTCAGCTTTGTTTGTTGCATTTTGTAATATGACACGTTTACTTTTCTTATCCATTAAATTTAAGACATACATTTATAAACTTGAAATCTTATAAATAAAACAATGTGTGCATTTAAAGAGAAGGAAAATAAGATTCTTACCCCTCTATCAAAGTCATATTCATAGTAAGTGATCTTGTACTCCGTAAGAACAAACAGTCTCTTCTTGTAGTTTAGAGGTGACGTCTTACGTTTTTGCTGTGATCTCTTTAAAAAAATACTCTCCAGGATACTAGGGGTGGATGCTGCCATCATGTGTAGTCTTTTTAGTGACTTGTAAAGGAACTTGTAATGTATAGATCTTTAAATCAATTTGTGTTGAATCAAAAATCTGGTATTCTACATAATAATGTTTGGCTCATCTCATTCATAGTTGGTTGACAATATATTAAGGACAGCACCAGTGGAAATGGATCTTACGAAGGGAACCTGAAAATAAAATGTTTGATGTACTTTTTAGCACCCAATCATTTCAGAATAAAAGTAATAAGTATTTTGAGTCATTTATGCTGTCATTTTATACATTTAAAAGTATTAATTGTAGGATATTCAATAGTGAAAAATGTTGTAGAATGTTGGCTGCTGTTATTTGCTGTGCTTAAAAAAAGAGGAACAAGATAACATACGATATAATCTCAGACTGTCAGCAAAAGCAAAAAGCTAATAATTAAATTTCATGGTGCCTGCTGCACTGTTCTTAGAGAATACAAATAATATAGGTCTGTAAATATCTATGCAGCTTTGGAATGCAAAAGAAGTTATTTATTACATTTATTTAATTGCATCTGCAAATACATTTGCTGAACTACAAGTTTCATGGCACCCTGTCAATAATGTAGGAGTTATATAACAATGCAGCAATTCTTACTGCTATTGCAATATATACCACAAGTACACTAACACTGTTAACATATAATAATAATAGTTAAATTATTATTAGTCAAAAGCTGGATGGCTTATCACTTTATTTAGCACCCATCTCTGTCACATGACCCCTCCAGCCCACCAGCTTTTTCGTTAAATACCCACTTATGCTAACCAGAGTGTCCCATAAATGCCCTACATGTTAACCATTTTTCATTTAAAAGCCTCCACCTGTCCAACAGATTCTGCATTTAATGTCCACAGTTCCTCTATCTCATTACCTCTGCTTGTATTGTATTGATTAAACTTTTGGATGTCTGCTTCTTTAATCACAGCTACTTTTCAAATCAACATTTAAGAATTATACCCTCAAGTTTCAACAGTTTTGCTGTTTCTGTTTTGTACTATAATATGTACCAAACAAAACTACTACTATTAATAAAATGTATAAATTTGCTTTCATTTATTCATTCAGTCATTCACTCATACAAGAGAAATCATTAGCATAACTAATTTCACAATAATGATGTACAATGATGTACTTACAGAGTAGCATGCCCTCTCTTATTTAGTCTCTCTATTGACAGAAAATTCAGCTTTGGTGGCAATGTGAAGAAAGACACAATGTAGACTGAGAGGTTCTCCTTTATTACATTGTTTCTTTCTTTTTTGTTTTCAAAATACTCCCAGTTCCTCTTTTCAGTTTCCTGTGTCAAGAGCTGGCTCAGTTTTGCTAACTATGATTAGGACACAACAAATGAGGCTGTTGTTGCACCCGGAGGACCTTATGTCGAGTGTTGGGCATGCAGAGGTTGTTAGTGTATGTGAGCTTTTCTTGTCATCACACTCTAGTTCTATATGCATTGTGGCTTTTAACAATAAAAATGCACACAACTCTACTTGTTTCTTGCCATATGTATAAGTGCATAAAATGTTTATTTATTATTTTTTTATTGCGCTTAATGGAACATGCTTAAACACTAAATTGTCCTATTAATAACTACTTTTGGTATTCCAAAATAGATAATTCTCCATTTTATGATTATTTGGTTGTGGTACACCCACTGGTTACTTTTTCAACAAGACCTCTAGAGGTCATTTACTATTCACCAGTGTGTTTTTTTTTTATCTGTATAGCATCCCTTTCCCTGGCTTAGTGGAAGGGGTGGTAAAAGTTGGTTCAGTCTCTGTTTCAGTGCCTCCAGTCTTCTGTATCATGTAGTGGAATGCAGACTTAACTGAATCAAGTAGGGGTTGACTCGGGAAGCCCCTTGTACCTAACAAATGTAACCCTTTTAAAGCACGGACAACACACAGGATAAGGGATGAATATAACAGATTATTACCTGTTAATTTGTTTTCATTTACTCCATCATGGCAGCACCACTATGGGTTAACCTCCTTGCTTGGAGCCTCACAGAAAAGAAAAGAAGACCCTGGTAATCGTCACTTCCTCTTCCTCCTGAGTCTTCCAATTTCAAAAGCTCAAATAAAGCACAGTTAAGACACATTCAATAAACAAAATACCATCCCACAATAAGTTTACGGGCGGGAAGTTCGTGCTGCCATGATGGAGTAAATGAAAACAAATTAACAGGTAATAATCTGTTATTTCATTTGCCTCCACATGGCAGCACCACTATGGGTATTACCTAAGCAGTAAATCCCGGGTTGGGTATAAACTTAAATTATAAAGTACCTACTTGGTAAACTAAAGATAACAAAATACATACTTTTTTTTTTTTATATTGCTGAACTAAGAATACTCCTACCAAACCTCGTATCTGCCGAGGTCTGAGTATCCACCCTGTAATGTTTAGCAAAGGTGTGTATAGATGCCCACCCCGCTGCCTGCCTTACAGATCTCTTCTACTGACGCAGATCCTCTCTCTGCCCATGAAGCTGCAAGGGATCTAGTGGAATGGGCCTTAATCCCCTTAGGTGGATTTACCCCTCTCACTTTATATGCTTCCAGAATACAATTTTCTTATCCATCTTGCAATGGTGGGTTTGGATGCTGCGCAACCTTTTCTCACCCCTTCCATAAGGATGAATAACTGTTTACTTTTTCTGAAGCTTGTAGTCATATCTATGTACAATCTGAGGTACTAAACTAAACTAAATCTATTTTATGAAGCCTCTCTTCCTTCTCATTTCTGGGGTTTGGACACAAGGATGGCAGGATTATCTCCTGATTAAGGTGAAAATCTGAAACTACCTTTGGGAGAAATTCCGGGTTAGTGCGTAACACCACTCTGTCAGGGAAGAAGTTTGTAAAGGGATCTTCCGCCCATAACGCTTGAAGTTCCGAGACTCTTCTAGCCGAAGTTATGGCTACTAGAAGTACTGTTTTCAGTGTTAGGAATTTAAGAGAGATCTCTTCAGTCCCTTCAAAGGGTGGTGCTATAAGTACATCTAGTACTAAATTGAGGTCCCATGGAGCTATGGGAGAACGGAATGCTGGTCTAATTCTGCTGGCTGCTTGCACAAACCTTTTCACATATTTGTTACTGGCCAACTGCGTGTCCAATAATGCATTGAGCGCAGATATCTGAATTTTAATGGAAGCCGTCTTAAGACCTTTGTCTATACCTGCTTGTAGAAAGTCCAGTATTACCGGAATATTACATGCCTCCTGGTTATTTTCTCTTGTCCAGTATACAAATTTTTTCCATATTTCCTGGTAAATATTTGATGTTGAATTTTACCTGGCTTTGAGTAGTGTGTCTACTACCTTAGCCGAAAATCCCAGATTTTTTAAGTATTTGGTCTCAGTAACCATGCCATCAATTTCCAACTTCCTGGATCCTGATGGTAAAGTGACCCTTGTTGTAAGAGGGTTTCTGTTGGTTTGAGCGTTAGCGGTTCTTCTATGGCCAGACTCAGGACTCTGGAAAACCAAGGCCTTCTTGGCCAGAATGGCAGAATTGTTATTACTGTCGCCCCTTCCTTTTCAAGTTTCGCTAGAAACTTTGGAATAAGTGGTACCAGGGGAAAAGTGTATGCCAGCCTGAAGTTCCACGGTTGGGACAGTGCGTCCACTCCTTCCGACCACCGGTCCTGGTACCTTGAAAAAGTACCTGAGTACTTTGGTGTTCTTGCTGGTCGCTAGGAGGCCTATTTCTGGTTGTCCCCACTTGTGGGTTATCCACCTGAAGGTTTCTGGATTTAATTCCCATTCTCCTGGAAGGAGCTTGTGCCTGCTTAAGAAATCTGCCGAGGTGTTTTCTTTGCCAGCAACGTAGACAGCTGCCTAATGTATTGTTTTCTGCCCAGCACAAGTTTTTTTTCACCTCTTGCATCAGTGTCCTGCTTCTGGTGCCCCCCTGCTTGTTTAGGTATGACACCACTGCTTTATTGTCTGACCTTATCATAACTTCTTTTCCCTGAAGAATGTTGTGGAAATGTTTGCATGCTTGAAACACTGCTTTGCATTCTCTTATATTGGAGTGAAGTGTGCTTGTATCCTGACTCCAAACACCTTGTGCCATCAGCCGTCCGCACGTCGCTCCCCATCCGGAGGTGCTGGCGTCTGTGGTAACCACAGTTTGATTTCCTAGGAAAAAGAATTTTCCTTGACTGAGTCTGACTTTGTCTGACCACCATAGCAGATCTTCCTTTGCTCCTTCTGATAACAGTATTTTTTTATGGAGATTTTTTGTATTTCCATCCCATTGTGCCAAAAAGTTTAATTGGAAACTTCTTGTATGTAGTCTCGCCTGGCACTCCTTGGATATCTTCTGAACCCTGTCCACCGACAATGTCAGCTTCCTTTCCACGGTGTTAAGTGCCTCTAGATACTGAATGATCTGTGCGGTCTTCAGACAACTCTTTTGCATGTTTATTATCCATCCATGATGTTCCAGGATCTTTAATACTTTGTATGTATTTTGAACTGCTAGACCTTCTGACCGTGCCGCTATTAGGATGTCGTCTAAATAGGCCCAGGCTTCTATTCCCCTTAGTCTGTCAGCTACAATAACGATGAGCACTTTTGTGAAGGTACGAGGTGAGGTGGCTAGACCAAATGGGAGGGCCCAGAACTGAAAATGTTTTCCTTGAATGCAAAATCTCAGGTATTTTTGATGGTTTTCTGCAATGGGAATATGTAAATATGCATCTTTTAAATCGATCTTTGTAAGGAAACATCCTGCTCTGAGATTCATAACAGTTGATTTTAGTGACTCCATCTTGAAATGTTTTATCCTGATGAAGCTGTTTACTCTTCGGAGATCCAGGATGGTTTGAAAACCTCCTGAAGATTTCTTGACGATGAAGCATCTTGAATAAGACCCTGTTCCTACTTGTGACTTTGGAACCTTTGTTATCACTTGTTGTTGCCACTTGGTATGGAGGCTGGATAGTAATGCCTCCGCTCCTTCTGTCACTGTTGGGACTCTTGATTGCAGGAAATAGTCTCCTGGATGTTTTGTAAATTATATTTTGTAACCTGACTGGATAATTTCTATTACCCATTTTTCTGTAGTTGTTTGTTCCTGTTGATGTATGAATCTGGACAGTCTTCCTCCTATGGTACTGTCCGTCCTGATGCTTGTGGCGTCATTGAGATCCCTGTTTGTTGGTAGTTTTAGTATCTTTTCCTCTTTGAAGACGAAAATTGGACCTTGATGTGGCCCACTGGCCTCTCCTGAAGCTTCTCCCAGGTCTATAGGATCTAGCTTCTCTATATTCGTTAGTCGCAGGTCTGTAATTTTTGTAGTTGTAACTCTTCTTCTGAGTTCTATCTTGAGGTAACTATGCCGATGTACACCCTGAGGACTTTGCAATGATATCATCTAAATTTTTCCCAAAAAGATAATCCCCTTGAAAAGGAATTGTCAGTAGCCTGTTTTTTGACTGCGTATCTGCGGCCCAAGGTTTGAGCCAAAGAGCTCGCCTGGTGACTGTTGCCGCTGCCGCTGATCTTTCTGCCAGCCTTACGGAGTCCAAGGATGCCTCGCAGATAAATTCCACACCACGCTGGATGTCTTGTATAATTTTGATGCGTTCTGATCTTCTTACTCCGTCTAGTGTACTTGCTTCCAAATTGTTGCACCATCCTCTTAGTACTCTTGCCGTAATTGCCGTAGCTGCTGCTGGTTTAATTGCGGCGCCTTCAATAGAATGTTACTTTTTTTTAATCCTATTTCAATTTTCTTCTCCATAGCATCCCTAAAGACGTTTACATCTTCAAGTGGAAGTGTTGTTTTTCTTGATAGCCTGGCGATGGCTGCGTCAACATGGGGAGGATTTTCCCACTTTTTGGTGTCTTCCACATTGAAGGTGTATAATTTGGACATTTTGTGAGAAACAGGAAGTCTCTTGTCCGGGCATTTCCATTCCTCCTCAATGATATCCTTTAGTGTCTGTGATAAAGGAAACACTCTAGATTTCTTCTTACATTCTTGAAACAATACATCCTGCGATTTGGCTTCTACCGGAGGATCTTCAAGATTCAGATCTTTGTGTATTAGCTTAAGTAGATTATATACCAGATCTTGATTAAAATCCGCTTCAGCGTGTGAATGCAATGACCCCTCTTCTGAACCGTCTGATAGAAGCATTTGTACTTCAGGTTCTGACTCATCTGATTTGTCACTGCGTGCAGATCTAGATCTTTTAGTACAAAATCTTTTTAAATCTTCTTTAGTCACAAAGTTTTCTTTCATAAATTTTATTAGATCAGCATACTGTGGTGGTACTTGCTGCTGTTGTGCTGTTTTACATTTATCACATGCTGAACCTGTATTGTTTTCAGATAAGGGGGCCTCACACATTTTGCTAGATGAATTTTCTTATGTTTAGGCTTGTCCACAGATTTTGAAGATTTGCTGGACTCAGTCCTATAAAGATATACTGTCTAACTAAAAACAGACATGCTAAAAATGAATAAACATATAGAGAGGAGCTTACCCAGACTTAGAAGTTCTCTTTTCTGACATGCTGCTGTTTTTTCTCATAGAGGAATCAGTGGTGCACGTGGGACTTCGATTCCTGGCGCCAGAGGGACTTTGTGACGTCACGCCCGCTTTAAAAAACGGGCTACAAGAAAATGGCCGCCGTAAGGCTGCCACACGCGGCCAGGACATCGCTGCCAACCCGCCCTCATTGCTAGGGGCGGGCCTACAGCTTCAGCGCTTGAACGCAGCAGAGGCGCTGCGGAGGCCGGCTCCCACCTCCAGATCCCAGGCGTCAGGGAACTCAGCGCTGACGGGGGAATGCAGGTAAGCTCACTCAAAACAAAAACAGTAACCTACTCTGCCTGGCTCCACACAAGGAAAGGAATGAAGACTCAGGAGGAAGAGGAAGTGACGCTTATATACCCCTGGGTCTTCTTTTCTTTCCTGTGAGGCTCCAAGCAGGGAGGTTAACCCATAGTGGTGCTGCCATGTGGAGGCAAATGAAAACAGTATATTTATTATAAAGGGAGTTACTGTAGAGGAAAAGCTTATTGAATGGGATTGCTGAAATAGGGCCAATAAGAAAGGGAAGGACATAAATTAAAGGAACCATATGGTTCCACAAAACGATTGACACATCCACGCACTGCAGCCAGTATCTTCATGGGGTACTCACAAAAATAGACTATTTAATACACAGTTGGAGTACTCTTGCAGGTAACATTGATGCACTTAGTAACATGCTGGTAACATGGGCTACATGTAACTGGGAGTCTATTAGCTGCTTGTACTCCAATGTCCAAAGTGATCCAAAGTAAATTCAGCTCATGTGTCACAGTGTTAGGGTGCATGAATTCTTATCAGATGATCTCGTCAGCTGCATTTTAGTGGGTCTCCCTGAGCACCTGATCTTGCTAGATGTACTCTCAGCTTACCTGCAATTCACCCAGGAGCATAGTCTCCCTCTCAGCCCAGAGACTTGCTTTAAATTCGAGCAAGTAGCTTACAGGATTCTGATCAGGGAAACTCCTCAGATGTTAGTGTACTGAACTACACCCAGTAAAGAACATTGGATTGATGGTTTAAGTGTCTCTCCACTCTCTCTAGATCTCTCCCTGATGCTCTCCTCTCAAATACGCCTCATTACCTGCCTCTTTCCTATCTGTACTATCTCTCTCAGAGCTCACCCTCGGATTCTCCTTAGACTTTACTCTCCTGCACTTTTTCTTACAGTCTCCTTACTTCTCATCTCTCACCTCAGCTTGACACATGCATGGTCTCTATGGCCACCTGACCCTCCACTGCAAATTCTCTCTCTTTGTCAGACTAAGGGGATGAAGAGTCCAAGTTTCTTCTGGGTTGTGTATGGAAGTTTTGACCTTGCAGTCTTCCACTGCCTCTCCAAGTCCTCTGACCTCCTCCTGTGTTTCTGAACTGCATGTCTCTATCACACAAATTGGGCTTGACGGATGACTCAATTGAGGCGGTCTTCATCTGACAAGTGCTACTGTACATGACTGGTAATGGGCACCAATGTCTGCTTTCATCCTTGGCCAGTAGAACTTTTCAGCCACCAATTTTCTGGTCTTCACTCCCAAATGGCCATGTTCATCATGGAGGGCACTCACCACCCTATGCTGTTAAGGTAGTCCAATTTGTTCTCGGGTTCTTCCATCCTTTCTGTGGGACTCTCTGTATAATAATCTTCCCTTTGCCACCAAGACCCCTCTTTGCCATAATAACAGGGTGGTCTCTTGACTCTTCAGTGCTCCTTTTAGCAGTCTCTGTCCATGCTTCACAGTCCATCTCAGTGGCCCAATGGCTAGGTCCTTTTGTTGCTCTCCCTTTAACTGATGGGCAGACCATTGTTGAAGTTCTCCCAAAGAGCTGGCACTTTTTCTAGTAGAGTAGATAGTCAGTTGCACTCTATGGCACATTCCTCTGATTTTGAGGGCAGTCTGAAGATGTGAGCATTTGTACCTATAATGACTGATACCTCTTGAACTTTTCCATTCACCTCAGGGCATACCAAAGCCATCACTTGATGCTTGTACTCTATCCCTGCAACACGAGGAAACTTTAACATCATGGTGACATACCCCAATAATGGGTATTTCTGCTCACTCAGGCCCTAGATGGACAATCCGGACAATGGGCTGGATCCACACCAATGCACATCTTATGGACGTGCGTGGTCTTTAGGTACGATAGCATAGCGGGGAGTGCATGCCCCCTGCACTGCCCACTCAAGGTAGTAAAATCTGGACACTTACATGTCCAGATTCCTACCTTAAAATTAACGTCTTACATCCGCAGACCTTGTCGTAATAGGCCTTCCCCTGACCTACTCCCTAATTTAAATGCCTATCTCTGGCGGAGATACGGCACATGTAACAAGCTGGCTGACCCTTTTAACGTACCGGCCAGCGTACTTAACTGACATTACGTATGCCGGCCAGTATGCTAGCATAGCTAAGCTGTGTGTATGCACACATCATAGCAGACTGGGGAATTATGCACGCAGAGAGCGTAATTCCCCAGACGTCCGTAGCCCATGATCTGGGCCAATGACTTCAGGAGAATGTTAGGTAGGTATTCCTCAAAGATGATGGACACCTGAGATTCACTGTCCAATAAGGCCAAACATGGATGCCTATTCAAGGACACTGGAACAATTGAAACAGACCCTAGCAATACTTCTTTGACTGTCTTCCCTGCTGTTTGATCAGTTGTAGTAACTCACTTATGCTGCATTCTGAGTCAGACTGGGCAGTCACTGTTGCCACTCTCTGCTCCCTATTTGCTACTATGATTTCTTCCCTCTGGATGTCTCTTACCAACTGTGTCAGAGAGGGGGCAATCTTCCCGGACTCAGTGTATCTGTACTTCTGGGCCACTGGATTGTGAGTTGTTGCACCACATAGCATTTTCTGCATCCTGTACTTCCTCCTTTCTACATAATCTTATAGTTCAGCTGGTCTATACGCAACACATAGGCATTCAATTTCTCCCCTGGCTTCTGGTATGTGAGTTTCAATCAATACTTAAGATCCTCAGCATCTTCCATTTCTCCCTACACTTCATCAAGTGTGTTTATCTATTCCTGGGCTGTTGCATGCTGAGTAGTTTTCCTCAGTGCGTTCACTAGTTCAGCTGCAGGCTTATGCAGGCTCTCCACTCTCCTCTGCTGCTTCTTTGATTCAAAAGAACTATGCTCTCATTCATAACATTCCTCTCCTGTAGGGACTGGGTTGCTTCCTAGGGCCGCAACCTTCAGAAACCCTCCCCCCATCATGCTGCATGTGACCCATTTGTTTATCTATCTGTCTGACCGCAGATGCAAGTAATTCACCCTGCAGGGCAGTGAAAATGCTGGCTCATGATGCTGCTTCATGTTTCCTCCCCCGGCTTTGGAGAAGGTCTCTGCAGAAAAATGATTAAGCACTTGTCATCCCTGTCTTCCCAGGTTCTTATCATCCCTGGCATGGTCACTTCTAATAAAGCACTGCCCCAACAGTCTCCGTTCCTGTCATACTGCTAAATTACTTTTGCTTTTTGCAACCCCAGCACCCTCCACAATACTGGAATGATGTCTTCATCCCTTACACCTCTCACATCTTCATGCAGACACAAAGTTAATTCAGGGGTCTGTCCCTATGGATTCACACCTCTCGGACACTTCCTCCCTGGTAATCACCTGCATGGCTGCTGTCGCTAAGTGGCCCTGAGTCTGACATTAGGATCTCAGCAATGCCTCCAATGTAGCACCCCTTTCCCTGGTTTAGTGGAAGGGGTGGTGTAAGCTAGTTCAGTCTCTGTTTCAGTGCCTCCACCTAAGTCTTCTGTATCATGTAGTGGAATTAAATCCACCAGAGGTTGACTCAGAAAGCCCCTTGTACCCAACCACGTTAACCCTTTCCAATGAGAAAGGTAAGGACATAAACCAAAGGAACAAGTTACAACAATGCAAAATGGCACTCACAAATGTTTCCACAAAATGGCTGCCACACATCCACTCACTGCAGCCAGTATCCTTTCCTGGAAAGAGAAGAGAAAAAAAGAATAGTCTCCTTGAGTATGGATTCTCTGTCTCCACTGCTCCATAAGCTCAAGGACATGGGAAGCCAGGCCAGGATCCACCAGAATGCTACCATTCTAGAATCCTGAATGAGGCAGACTGCCATCCTGAAGCTTAAGGACTTGGATAAAAAAGTTAGAGATATGACAACAGAGACTTTTGGAAAGAACAGAAAGTAACAATATGCTGGAGCGCTTGTGGTACCAGCAGCACACCCTATTAACATAAATTGAAACACACCTATATAGCAGCTCTTACTGGGAGGATAAAGATCCCTTATAAAGACAAAACAGAAAAAAGCAATGTAGAGCGCTTATAAGGTCTGTTAGTTCTTAAGAAGTAATTTTTATTTAAAGTATGAAAATAAAATTAATACACATAACAAACAAGTTTCATTAAAAAACAATGGAGCTATTATAAATGATTAATAATATAAAGACTAGCTGTGTTTTCTTATAACCTGCATTGAGCCTACTAAGGCAGATGGTTGTGCTGAGATTTTGAAAATTGTTACTTTGCAACAATGTAATCAGAAAGTTACTTTGTTAAAGCAGCAGCCACCGGGTCCACTGAGTTTAGCTTTCTTAGGTTTACAAAAAAGGAAATGCCAGTTATGGAGAATGCCAAAAGTTACTAGCTGACCAACCAGGCTAATTAGTTGAATTATCACAGATGAAGGTGGATTATTTATCTGTTTGTATGGCACACAGATTTATTGATCGGCTGATATCTTGAAATAAAAGGTGGTACTTATCTGTATCGTTGGCCGAAGTTGTAGCAGGAGTTATGTTGTCCTACGGTTCCAATTGCATATGTACAGAAGCTATGTCCGTCTTTAATCCAGTCTGCCTGGTTGGAACCAGAGATAATATGCTGGTCAGCTGTAAATGGCAGTGTTGAATCCTGTCTTGCTACTAGTTCAGCGGCTGTATTAGCTATAATGTCTCATTCCCCTTAGGGGATAGTGGAGCGATGAAGAGTGCCGCTGTTGGTTATATTGCTCAGCTCTCCACTGGAATAGCTTGATATGCTGGCAAGCGCCAGCCGGCGGCTGTTAGATGTTCTTTGCCGTGATTTGTAATTATCAGCATCAGGTTAGCGTCATGCTGATTAATGCAATGTGAGCGCTCCGGGAAAGAAGCAGTCTCTGTACCAGAAGAGTGTGGAGGATTCCTTACTGCTGAGGGAAAGGAGGATGAGAGTCCCACGGAGGAGAGGAAAAGCCAGCAGCCAGAAGCAGGTAATCAGCAGCTGTTTTAGCTGTAATGTCTCATTCCCCTTCGGGGATAGTGGAGCGATGAAGAGTGCCGCTGTTGATTATATTGCTCAGCTCTCCACTGGAATAGTTTGATATGCTGGCAAGCGCCAGCCGGCGGCTAATAGATGTTTTTTGCCGTGATTAGTAATTATCAGCAACAAATGGATGTCAGCAATAAAAAAAGGCTCAATACGTGGGTTTAGCAGGTAAAGAAAAAAAAAGAGAAAAAGGAGGGGGGTTCCGTTGTTCAAATAAAACAGCAATAGATCACCTCAACGCGTTTCTCAACTAATGTTGTTTCATCAGGAGGAAAAAAAGGGGTGTGGGGTAGGGCTTGGCAATTTATACGTATTTGATTAGAACAGGTGAGCTTTTAACCCTCAGTTTGCTATTCCCAAAAATGGAAAAACAAAACATTATACAAAAAAATAAAAAAAAAAACAAAACACACACACAAGACACTGGTGCACAGACAAGTAGTTTCTACAATCTAATAGTTAGTAACAAAGCATCATAAAAAGTAGATATTCTTCAGAATGAGAGGATACATTGCGGATTAAATTTTATATATATCTCTCATCAAATCAACTTAACCCCTGAAGATCATTCCCAAAGATCCTTCAGAGGTTACTTGGATCAGCAATAACAAAACACTATTTATTTTTAAGGGTTTTACATCCAATAACCAGCACAATAGCATATAATACTATCGTACAGGTCATCAGTCTTACAGATACTAACTGAACAAAAAGTGATCTTTACAATAATCATTTGAAACCAATCTTAGCAGGTCAATGATGGCTACCTTAGTAACAATTTGCTGAATAGTTTCATATAGCATATACTAAACAATAAAGATATAATTGTATATATTGAACAATAAAAAGCAAGAATATGCATACATGTCAACAGGAATCCATACATTGAATATTTGTTCCTCACAATTAATTTCATCTTATCCAATCAATAAAAAATTGGAAAAGAAAAAATCTATAACAGATATTAATACCTTTAATTTGTAAAAAATAAATTTAATAATCCAAAAAATGGAGGGAAAGAAGACCCAACAGGTAATCTAGGTAGTACATGTTCAACAATAGGAGGCAAAGATATATATATATGTCGACAACAATCAGTACATTAAATGTTCGTTCCTCACAATTAACTACATCTTAACCAGTCAATAGAAAGTTTAACATATAGTGTTGATTGTAATTTATGGAGGATTAATTTCATAATCAAAATGACAAAGGGAGATCATGAGGAGCAATATTGCTAGTGTGTGAATTTGATGTTCCAAACTTTATATTGTATTGCCCATCAAAAAATAATAGTAAATACTGAATCGCGAATACTTCAGCGAACCCCACGTAAGGTCACCGCTACACAGCAGTCGGCCACAGTGGAGTCACCTTTTGGATCATACTGGACAGAAATAGGCATAATAGTCATGCTATAAAACAACAATGGTGGCAGGGAAGAGGTGAAAGATCTCAGGTATTAATCTACCAGATATTAGGAGAAATGATTTAATTCAATGGATTCGTTAAGGCCTTTAGGGGCCATGGTATCAAGTCTGAAGATCCAGTATGCCTCCCTCTGACAGAGTCGGGCATACCGGTCTCCCCCTCTTGGAGTATGCTCAATAAGCTCTATACCTTTGATCTTCAAAACCTCCACCCTGCCATCATGCTTATTGTTGATGTGCCGTGATACAGAATGTAGTTTGTTACCCTTTAGGACATTCCTCCTATGTTCTGCAAATCTAATATGAAGCTGCCTCGTGGTCCTCCCGACATACTGCATCCCGCAGATGCAGGATATCTGGTAGACCACGAAGCAGCTTCTACAGTTAATGAATTGTTTAATCGGAAACATCTCTTGCCGAGCCGTTGCCTGTAGCAACGGCCCTCAAATAAGAAATAATTGTGACTTAAAATAAAATTAATGCCATCTAAAATAAATTTCTGTAGTGAGGTGGAGTGGTTGGAATTAGTGAGGTGATGTGCTATTGCCTCAATGCCTTCTTTGTGAGGAATATTAGTATAAAGGGCTTCCACATCGCACGTGAGGAGTCTATACCCTTTTTTCCATTCAATTGCTGTAATTTTCTGTAAAAATGCCCGTGTGTCTTTAATATATGACCTAAGGGGAGTGACTAAGGGTTGTAAATAGCAATCTATTAGGTGAGAAAGTGAGGTAGTGAGAGAACCTACACCCGAAATTATGGGACGACCTGGTGGTGAGGTGAGGGATTTGTGTATTTTGGGAAGAAAATAAAAAGTGGGAGTAGTTGGGAACCTGTTGCACAAAAAGGACCAAGTATCTCTTGTTATTGTGCCTTCATCTTTGGCTGATTTTATGAATATATCATATTCATTGAGGTAATCCCTCGTAGGGTCTTTTTATTTCATAAAATTTGTTATTGTGGAGCTGTCGATTAGCTTCCATTATATAGTCACTACGGTTTAAAATCACTATTGCCCCCCCCCTTGTCGGCGGGTTTAATGATGATCCGATCATCCGCCATTAGTGTCTTGATTGCCCTTCTTTCGGCCCCACTCAGGTTATCTCTAGTTATTTTTTTATCAGATTTTTGGCACAAATCTTTGAAGTCTGTAAGAGTTGCCTGGTAGAAAGTTTCTACAAAATCTTTCTTACATTGCAATGGGTAGAATTCAGACTTTTTCTTTGGAGGATTAATACTTGTAGATGTGACCTCCTGCCAGTTACTGGACTCTAAACCAAGTTCAATCAAGCTTTCTAGTGCTTCTCTTTCTATAGGGTTTGACATGGAGAGAGAAATATCTTTCTCCATAATTTTACATTTATTAGAAAAGAACTTCTTTCTACAGACCCCTCTAATAAACTTGTTCAGGTCAACAAACAAAGAGAACATATTAGGCTTGCTGACCGGAGCAAATTTAAGGCCCTTTCCTAGCAAAATTTCCTCATCCCTACTAAATTCCCTTGATGATAAGTTATATATATTGTTTTTTTGCTCAATTACCTCGTAGTTTTGAGGTTTTTTGTTTTGTTTCCCTCCTGCTCCCCCCCTGCATCCCCTCCCCCTGAACTTCTTCTCCTTTTGGGGATGTCCAGCTGAAGGAGATGGTACCGGTTGGTGAGGGGAAGCAAGGGAGGAGCAGGGAGGTAACTCGGAAGTCCTAAAAAAGAGGAAGAACATGGGTAGCCAGAAGTTTCTTCACTATTACTAGTGAGTACACCTGCATATGATAATTTATCCCGTTCTAAGACCCCCGATTCTCCGGAAGCCAGTGACTCAGAAAACCTATTCGTACCTCTAGATGTTACATTGGTCAACAAAATATTATGAGAACCCTCACTTTTATTATATTGCTGATTATCTTTCATTAGTT
The DNA here is from genome assembly GCA_011038615.1 of Limnodynastes dumerilii. Lineage (NCBI taxonomy): Eukaryota > Metazoa > Chordata > Amphibia > Anura > Limnodynastidae > Limnodynastes > Limnodynastes dumerilii. The sequence continues at coordinate 488,789 of WWET01000792.1, read as the reverse complement.
TAAAATTATCATCAGGATTTTTTTGTTGTCTCTTTTTTATCTCATTAAATTTTTTATAATTAGCTTTTTTATTTCCAAAGTTACGGTTATAAGTTCTTACTTTGTCACTTTCATAGTCCAATTGGTCTCTTTCCAATTTGTCTGTTTTAACACCTATCAGTTGTTGTTCAAATTGTTCAATTCTGATGGTAAAAAGGTCCTCATTTTCTTTGAAAATGGGATCATTACTGAAAGGTTTCAACTTATCCTGAATAGAAATAATTTCTTTTTTCACCATTTCTATTTTCCGTTTCCTCTCCTCAATTAAAAGTTGCATTAATTTAAAGGAGCAGCAGTCTAATTCATCCTCCCATTTTTTTATGAATACTAAATCATTATAAAATGAAGAGGTCTTATATATCCGTAGACCTCTAGGAATAATTTTGTTGTCAATATACGTCTGAAGGGTATTAAAATCCCACCAATGGCGGGTTTCAATTTTAACTAGGTTTTCTAATTTTAAGAAACCCTCTTTCATATTGAAAGCGGGGATGATAATTTTGGGCTGATGAGTTGTTGGAACTGCTTTCTCCCTTATGAGTTCATTCCTTCTTTTTAGCCTGTCTTCTGAACTCAAAAAAACGGCCATATTGCTTTGTTGTTTTAGAGAATAAATGGATTTCTAGATTTTATATTATTCAATTGTAATAAAATACTGTGCACCAGTGTAGTAAATTTGTCGATACAATAATTATAATTATGATGTGATGATAGTGCCACAGCTGCTCACTTTATCCAAGAAAAAACAGAAAGTAACAATATGCTGGAGCGCTTGTGGTACCAGCAGCACACCCTATTAACATAAATTAAAACACACCTATATAGCAGCTCTTACTGGGAGGATAAAGATCCCTTATAAAGACAAAACAGAAAAAAGCAATGTAGAGCGCTTATAAGGTCTGTTAGTTCTTAAAAAATCTCAGCACAACCATCTGCCTTAGTGGGCTCAATGCAGGTTATAAGAAAACACTAGCTGCCTGATCAACAGCTAGTCTTTATATTATTAATCATTTATAATAGCTCCATTGTTTTTTAATGAAACTTGTTTGTTATGTGTATTAATTTTATTTTCATACTTTTGGAAAGAAGATGGTCCTCAATCAATTCATCTCGAAGACCGAAACCCTCAAAACTACATTAAAGGCCTTTTCTATGTGACAATTGCTGCCATAGCAATCTGCAAACTGTACTGGGAGGCAATGAAGTCAATGAGATCAGGTTTTACATTTTCTCACTTTGTGGGCAATTGCCCTATCCAAAGGTAGGAGAGAAGAAATTAGAAATCCTCATAGACCTGGCAAGGGCACTCCAACCTTTCTGAACCACTTCTGCTCCATGATTAAGGAACCCACCAAGATCAGGGACACCAATAACTTCTAGATTGGTAAGTAGACAGTCATTGTCAGGTTGAGGAAAATTTCCAACACCACCAATGGCATCCACCTGCCACAAAACTTCTACTTGGGAGGCTCTGCTGGACTTCATTGCCTCCCAGTACGCAATCCAACCTGCCTTTAAAGTGGCTATATCACCCTCCTTCCAATTAGTCTTCTATAGGAGAGCTATGTCAATTTTTGACCTACAAAGATATAAAGCTACCTTCTTGCATTTAATAGGGGTATTGAAGCCCCCAACATTCCAGGAGGCTACCTTCTAGGGAGGGGGGGGGCGGGAGTCCACCTCCAAATCATTGTGTATAGAATGCATGACCAACTCACCCATCACAAATATGCACGTGAAAATTTTAATAAAAATGGATGGGGAAGGCATTTAAATGAAGGTATGTGGGCATGACTAACATGAATCGCACGTATGGAGGACACAGACGCACTCAACTGCTCATGGAAAGTTACAAGTGGTCTATGGACTCGTAAGTCACCAACAGCATGGCTGAGAGAGGGGAGTGTCATGGGTGTGAGGGGGTTTGGCCTGCACTGGTCATGCGTATAATTGTGTTCTTTTAAGGAAACGGTTCTCTGAATACGGCCCTAAGTAGCTAGAAGAACCTGTCATTATGGCAGTGAAGGGGAACTGGCGGAGTTTGCAGGTGACATAAGAGGAGTTAAAATGGTTTGATGGTGGCGTCTAGCTGGCCTGGGATTGTCAAAGATTTGATCATTTTCATTCATTTGCAGCTTTGCCGGGTATAGCAGTGCAAAGCGCCTTCCATTCTCCACCAGAAATTTACATAGTGGAGAAAACTCCCTGCACTTCTGTGATAATGCTACAGAATAATCCTGAAAGATAAAGATTCTGGACCGGATCCAGACCCCCGCGTGCTTTCCGTGCGCGCGGGGGTCTGAAATTACGCGAGACAGAGGGGAGTGCACACCCCCTGTCACTCCCCTCTGTCGTGCGGGCTTTATGGCAGATTACGCTGCCATAAGCCTGCATTAACTGCGACGGGCGGATCAGCGGTCCGTACGACCGCTGATCCGCTGCAGTGGGGGAGCCCCCTCCCACACTGTACACTTTACATGCTTCCCCCCGCCCGCTATAGCGGGCGGAAGGGAAGCACAGCCCATTTGTACACAAAGGGCTCGGACGTAACAAAGTTCCGTCCGATTCTTTAAACGCTAGGATTACTATAGTAATCCTAGCGTAACATCTGGAGGGCGCATGCGCGTAAATCACCTGACGCTATTAAATCTGGATCCGGTCCTCTATTATCATCAACAATCAGTCTAACCCAATGTCCGTAAACTGAGATTATGTCTTCCTTCATTTTAAAATTGAGGAATTTAGCAAGGGCGCGCACCTGAGCCTTCTTTCTCCCTTCCCAGCCTGTAAGCTATTTCAGTATTAGGGATCCCAGAGATCAAAGGGACGTGGCAAGGTTAGATTAGAGAAAGTAATACAACTGCTTCCCTTATTCCTCCTATTCCTATTCTCTAAGTCCTCGATTTTGTCCTGCAAAGCACGAATTTGGGAGGAGTGATTATCTATGTTGTTTTGTAGTGTTAAAATATTATCATTGTTGTTACTAGTGCGCTGCTCAAGGGAGTCAATGCGTGCAGTGTTTTCAAAGATTTTAGCAATTGTGCTATCTAATGAAGCTTGGAAGGCCTCAAATAATTTGTCAAACACCAGTAAAAGTAATTGTGAGAGCTCTTTAGCCATCTCAGCCATTGAAGGTGGCCTTTCTGGGTTTACAGTGGCAGCCTAAGGAATGTTGGTATTGTTTGTCTGGGAAGTTGGATTTTGAGATGGTGATGGAGGGGACTGAGAAGCAGGGAGGGTCCACAATAAGCCCCTCTTCAAACAGCCATCCACATCTCCAGCCTCTACTTCTAATACCATCTGTGCTGTCTCTATCCTGACATGACAAGAGAGGAAGCTTGTTAAATTATTGCCAGCAATATTTTACAACTGTGCTGGTGTGATATACTGTATTAAACATTTGATATTTGATGTGGCATTAGTGTTTTATTGGTAATCCAAGAGTTACTGAAGTCATGTTAGCAGGTCTTTTCCCTCTGTTAAGTTTGTAAAATTAATAAACGAGACCCCACCCCACAGTAGCCAACATTCACACTCAAATAACAACACTGACAACCTTAATTGGATTTAAAAAGAGGACTTAGGTTTATTAATTGAAATTAAATAGAATTTGTGAATCGACTATAAAATTTAGAGTTAAGCAAGGTGGCAAATAGCAGGTGGGTGTCACATCAAGAATCTTAAAGCAATAACAATATGTCGACCTAACCAAGACCCCCGGTCTTCACTTGCACACCTCGGAGGAGGCAGAGCAGGACCCTGTCACAGGACAGGAGACCTAGTGGTTGCTAAAAGGGTGCACCTCTGTTATCAGATATTTCTCCCCCTTCTTTTCTCTGCGCCAACTAATAAATGGTGACACACCACCTCTACCGTCACAGCGAGGTACCCTCAAGTACCTTTGCCCACCACCTAATAACCCCAGTGGCGCACCCTGGGGAGGGGGTTCTGGTTGCCCAGAAACCCCCCCAGATTGAAAAATTAAAAAAATATTGAAAAATAAGCAAAAAGATGAAAATTCAAAAAGGGGCGTGGCTTAGCGGCCATGTAATCCGGACTGACATGGAGGAAGATGGCCCTGGCCTGTGCTGCAATAGTAAAGCAGGTGGGAATGGTGAATGGGTCACTACAAATACAACAGTGTTTATGCACTGACACATTCTCTGTACATTGTGTAATGTGCTCTACTAATGCATTGTATACTGCTATTACTATTAGATCTGTTCCTTCAATCTAAAATACTATTTTAATGTGTGAAAGAAGTAACTTATAAATCACCTATAAAAAAAAATATCAGAACAGGACAAATAACAGCCAATAATCAATGCAATAATGTAGAATTTTTTATTATTTTCAAATCTACATGATAAATGTCCTACTTTCACAGAGAATGTTAATGGACGTCTTACGTCTCAGCAGTCAGATAGTACGACCATATTATCAGTATTGTCATTTTACATATGTTTTGTTTTTTACAGTGCATCATATTAAGTAGCTCTTCACAATTTTACGTACATCAACCTATGCCACATTACAGTCTAATTCCCTAACACACACTCACACACATACACACACACACGCACAAACACTCACACACACACACACACACACAGGCACACACGCTAGGAGTCTAGGGGTAATTTTTGCCTCATGCAGTATGACATTGTGGTCGGGTCAGGAAAAGAGCTTGGGTAGAATTATTTCCCGCGTTTTCAGGCTCCAAAACTTTTGCAGCTATGATAATATACCTCACATGTATTACACGCATTGGAAACCCCCCTTTCAAAAACCTGCGTTTGCCACTGAACCCTGTAACACCCCCAACAACTTTTGAAAAAAGATCAAATTCCCTGTGTCGGACAAATGCACACCGTCATCTCGGTAGAGTTCAGGACAGACATGACATAACTTAGGGTGTGAAACAACCTACCCCCCAATAGAGTGAACAAAATTTGAAATGGACCTGTTAATTCTTTTTCTCGCCCCATCCAGCTTTTTTTTTAGACCCTGGGCCCTTCCAAACACGTCTTAGAACTATATGAGACCATACAATAGGAAGTGATGGAAATGGGACATGAATAGCTGACAAATCCCTTTAAATAACTCAATGGAACAGGATTTCAAATTACCCAAGTCATCCCCCCCCCCCCCCCCGCATAAAAACAAAACAAGC
>WWET01000792.1:459967-477481 GCA_011038615.1 Limnodynastes dumerilii | reverse complement strand
TAAATATTGCATTAAAAGGGCAAGGTACAGAGACATCTAGGATGGTTATGATGACTAAACACTTCCCAATGGCGAGAATTAGTCCTATTTTTTTACATTACAAAGTAAATAAGCAATGTGTAAGGTGTGCCAAATCTGTAAACATTAAATACACCATTTATGTAAAACGCATAAGCCATCTTGAAATCTGGATCTTTGGGCAAGCTAGATAACAGATACACACATAAGCTCTTTCCTTGTGATAGTTATTCATTGCTTACATGCTTCAAAAATTGACTGCATATGACTGATCCCTCACATATTTAATTGATTTAACTGTGAAGCGGCTTAAACCCGTCATAGTTGTACAGCTATTAGCTTCACTTAGATTTAGAATATTTATATGCTAAAGGAAACTGTAAAAGCTTTACATAAAGTAAGGGGATATATGATGAGACAGCGCACCTTCCAAATAAGCCATCTATACCCTCTGGAAACATTCAGTGATTTCTATAGTCTTCTAAATTCTAAATATTCTTTAACTCTCTCTATTGTATTCCAAAAGTGATCTCATCAGTGTAATATAGTAATCAAATATTTTTTGCCAAAATATCAACAAATAGGCTTAACAGTTATATCAATGAAGTCTATCTTTAAGACCGGCAGAAATCCACTACCCTATATACAATACAGGATGCCCACAAGTGAGTGACAACTATACACAATAAAAAGAACACAACAGTGAAAGCAAAGAGAGCACATCAGTGACAGCTATACACAATACAAAGAGCACACCAGCAACAGTTATACATAATACAGAGAGCACACCAGCAACAACTATACACAATACAGAGATCACACCAGTGACAGCTTTATACATTACAGAGAAAACACCTGTGACATCTTTACATGATACAGAAAGCACACCAGTGACAGCTATACACAATACAGAGAGCACACCAGTGACAGCTATACAGAGAGAAATACACCAGTGACAGCTACACAATACAGAGAACACAACATTGACCTATATACACAATACAGAGAACACAACACTGACCTATGTACACAATGCAGAGAGCACAGCAGTGACCTATTTACAATAAAGAGACCCTACTAACGATATACCATATATAATAAAGTTTACTTTATTTACTTAATTTTTCACCATACATTTTTTTTTACTGAACTTAAGAAGTAAAACACTAAGATTGTATTAATTTAAATACACATCAATAAGCAGAATATTTTTTTTTTATTACTATTGAACACCTACAGTGCATCCAGAAAGTATTCACAGTGCTTCACTTTTTCCACATTTTGTTATGTTACTGCCTTATTCCAAAATTAAATAAATTAATTTCCCCTCAAAATTCTACACACAATACCCCATAATGACAAAGTGAAAAAGTTTCATGAAGCTCAAAATTGAGCTCAGGTGCATCCTGTTTCCACTGATCATCCTTGAAATGTTCCTACAGCTTAATTGGAGTCCACCTGTGGTAAAACTAAGCATGAAGTCAAAGGAATTGTCTGTAGACCTCCGAGACAGGATTGTCCCAAGGCACAAATCTGGGGAAGGGTACATAAAAATATCTGCTGCTTTGAAGGTCCCAATCAGCACAGTAGCCTCCATCATTCATAAATGGAAGAAGTTCGGAACCATCAGGACTCTTCCTAGAGCTGGTCGGCCATCTAAACTGAGCAATCGGGGGAGAAGGGCCCTAATCAGAGAGGTCAAGAACCCGATGGTCATTCTGTCAGAGCTAGAGCATTCCTTTGTGGAGAGAGGAGAAACTTCCAGAAGGACAACCATCTCTGCTGCAATCCACCAATCAGGCCTGTATGGTAGAGTGGTCAGACGGAAGACACTCCTTAGTAAATAGCACATGGCAGTCTGCCTAAAGTTTGCCAAAATGCACCTGAAGGACTCTAAGACCATGAGAAACAAAATTCTCTGGTCTGATGAGACAAAGATTTAACTATTTAGGTGTGCTAAGCTTGTGGCATCATACTCAAAAAGACTTGAGGCTGTAATTGCTGCCAAAGGTGCATCAACAAAGTATTGAGCAAAGACTGTGAATACTTATGTACACATGTGGTTTCTTGGTTTTTGGATTTTTAATAAATTTGCTAAAATCTTCCAAAAACTTTTTTATGTCATTATGGGGTATTGTGTGTAGAATGTAAAAATGAATTTATTCCATTTTGGAATAAGGCTCTAACATAACAAAATGTGGAAAAAGTGAAGCGCTGTGAATACTTTCCGGATGCACTGTATACTGTAAACTGACTCTGAGGGAACACACTCTGAAGGAAATGTCATTGCTCTTAGGTCTGCATATGTTCCAGCAAGCTAGAATGGACTTGCACAAATATGCAGTATAAAAAAGTTTGCCACAATCTGAGGAGAGTGCACAAAAATTGGGGGAATATTTAAAATTTTGCCCAAGCCCATTGTCAGCAGTGGTACAAACACAAGACACTTGCTGCTAAAACCATATAAGCATAACAAAGGAGCTGCAGAAAAAATGCACTGTTAAACCGTTAAATGCACTGTTAACTATTAAAAGACATGGGACCAGATCCAGATCCCGCTGCATTATAAAGACAGTATAGGCGAAGAGAGACCACTCCCCTCAGTCAAACAGAGTTACGCTCACAGGACCCTATAGTAACATTTTTATTTTACATAGGGATTTTACAGAAATGGAGCAGCCTTACTTCACAATTTACATCCCTCCCACAGGGCAGAACTAACATCCCGTGAAATGCACCACATGGAATCATAAAACACCCTTTCACTACGATATTCAGAATCCGTAAAAGTTGAAGGAAAAAAACTTTAGAATATACATTAGGTGCATATACATTACAAAGGACAAATGGTGTACCCTGAATTATACATTCCACAATTAGGTATCTACCTCCCTTATCCACTAGCTCTGCAGACTTAGTCACATCCAAGCTTGAGCGATACAGAATGATAACTCCTCTAGCCTTGGTAGTATAAGACGCTGACGCTAGTACCTTGTACCCATGCGTATTAAGGCGAAGAAACTCCGTCGGCATAAGCTGCGAATCCCCCTCGAAGATCCTTAAGCGTGCTGGATATAGGAGGGCGAAGCGACGTTCCGCTTTCACCAAAGCCGTGCATGTTTCGGAGAAGTCCTTCCTGGCTCTTGAAACCTCCGCCGAATAATCTTGAAACACTCTCAGTTTGTTGTTTTCCCAAGTAAGGTTAGGATGCTTCTTGCAGGCTGCCCAAATGCATGTCTTGGTAACGTAGTTGAGGCATCGAAAGATTACCGGTCTGGGACGCTCCTGAAGATTATCCCTAAAGGGGCCCAGGCGATGTGCCCTCTCGATCACCAGGTCGGCACGTGCATCTTGAATGCCAAGCAATGTGGGTAGTGTGAGGCGCAGGAAATCATACAGGGATTGACCTTTAAGCGATTCAGGCAGACCAACTATGCGCAGATTGTTGCGTCTCGATCTGTTTTCTAAGTCATCCAACTTAGCAATAGTGGACTTCTGATCCTTTTCCATTCACATCAACTTTTTCTGGAAGGTTGTTAAATCCTGAAACATCTCCCCAGAGCGCTGTTCAACCTCTGATACTCTCTTGTTGATTTGTTGTACTTCAGCAGTAAGAGCTTGTACTGCCTCTTTAAATTGTGCAGCTTGTTGCAACATAAGCGGGCCCATAGTTTCATTTATGGCTCTGACCACATCCCCATAGGAGATAGGGGGTTCCCCCAGTATAGCAGGACCTTGCATAGGGAGAGCAGGGGAGCCTGCAGGCTGGATAAGGTTATTAGATTCCTCAGGGCTCTGACCTCCCGTCGCGTCAGACACTGCAGAGGCGGCCGCCATTTTAGATTGCTGCTTGGACGCTTCTGTGCGCGCTTTCTGCGATCTGGCTGGCATTGTGGAGGTGAGGAATCTGTCCATCCACTCACCCAGGTGTTTAGCAGCGTAGGAGACCGAAATGGGTATCGGTACCTCCGTTAGTAGGGCAGATAAGGAGCCTAGAGGAGAGTGTGGTGGAAGAGCGCTGCGTACTCCGACCGCTCACATCGCCGCCGGAACCGGAAGTCCCCCATATTCAGAATCCGGTCCATAGTATCAAGCATACAGTCAATCTTATAGCATTGCTGGATTAATTGTTGTTCTTCTTGACATGATTTAAAAATCCCCTGTGCTAATCCTGTCTTACCCCTGCAATTTAAAATAATGTTATCTGCTGTTTGAAAAACATAAAAATCTTTGACTACATTAGTGTTTCCCAACTTTGGTATTCAAATACTCCTAACAGTGCAGGTTTTCAAGATCTCCGTACATGTGTACATTACTGACTGTGATATTTTAAAAGATCCAAAGGTGGAGCTCATTATAGCACTTGTTCTGTAGGGAGACCTGGAAAACATGGATCATTAGGGGTATCTGAAAACAGAGAGTGTGGGAACCACTGGACTACAGGAACATACACTGGAAATGCTTTTCAGAACAAAGTTGCTTTCTGTTTATGGGACATTAATGAGTAAAAATTCCACTTCCTTGGAACAAAGTAGGTAAGTGAAGTGAACCAAACTTCCTTGTTTTCATGTTATAGAAGAACTTGGAACGACCTCTCCTACTTCCTGAGTATGGGGAGATAATTCACTGGTTAATGTCCACAATATGATTGAACTTTGTACTGCACAAGTTTAGACTCCTCTTACCTTTTAAAGCTGATAGTTCAAAATAAGTGGTTATGTTGTAAAGTGACGTAATTCTATAGAACAAATAATTTACTAAGTACATGTGGTAAGATGTGCAAATTACGCAGTGTTCAAAAAAAAGGTAATTGTCACTTAGTGTTTCCTGTCTTGTAGTTGTATTCATAATAATGATACTATAAGAACAAAAAGACAGGGGCATGAAAAAGTGATTGTAGTATAACTGTAGTCAGAGTCGTCCTTAGCAATGGAGGGGCCTGGTTCATCTCCCCTCATCTAATCAATGCGCAGTTTGATCACCATTCTGCGCATGTCTGGAACGGCACCTGAAATGCACATGTGCCTGCAGCTGATAAATTGTTTAAAAACAATTAATCAGCTGTAGTTGGATACTTGTTTATTAACAGCACTCAGTACAGCAACTTTAGCTGACAACCATCAGCTTTATTCCCAGAAGTAGGAAGCTGTGGTTTTGTAAATTAAGCTGGCAGCTGTGGTGGGACCAACCTAGGGCATGGGACCACCCTAAGGCATGAGTCCCGGTTCAAACCCCCTAGGGATGGGACTGATTGAAGAAAAGAAACAACATCTTTATAACTATAGCATCTAAAACAAAAAACACATTTAATATATTAGTGTGCTTATTGTAATGAACTCTAATAAAAATTGTTACAAATAACTATGATGTATGTAAATGAATTATGGAAAGCACAAATGATTGGATCCAGATTTACTGAATGTGCATACATAAGGTTTGCATCGCAGAAGTAGATCCTCAGGATCACAGCTTCTGTGCTGGAAGCCTTTATGTTCATGGCCCAGGGCGGGGTATGTTGCATACAACGCGTACGCAAGGTGGGAAGGGGAGCAATTCAAAAAGTACAGTAAGGGCTGGGTTAAGAGATCTGTCCATAATTTTTAACTCGGTACCTGAAGCCTGCTGCAAGCACAAGAAAGAAATACAAAAAGACAACTGATTTAGGAACCCAATGAACATAAAATCTAAAGGGTTCTTTGGGACAGCTTTCTCCATATACCATTCACTCACCATTCATTTACAGCTTAGTCTTATAACTGTTTATTTTATAAGGCGCCACAAAGGGTCCACAGTACCACATAGGTAACATAGTGCTAGACCCTGACATAATAATGTCAGGCTATTTATATACACATCAGGTACGGAAATATCCTCTAATTATGTACTGTGAATGCATAGTACAAAGAACCTCCATACGGTATGCAGCCACCCAATGCTGTGTTCTCTGTTCTGTGTTTAATTCAACGCACAGGATGTGGACCCACACACCATGGGCAAGATTTAGTAAGCTACGGATTTGGAAAAGTGGAGATATTGCCTATAGCAACCATTCTGGCTCTCACTTTCTTTTACATACTAGAAAATATCAGCTAAAATCTGATTGGTTGCTATGGGCAACATCTCCACTTTTCAAAACCCGCAGCTTGGTAAATCTGGCCCCATGTGTACAAGTTACACGTGGCGGTTGAGAACAGATATTTAAATCATACAGCAAGGGCTTGGCTAAGAACAACTGGTGCTTAACAAACAAGCCAACAATTTCATCAGTACACCACCATAACAACCCATTGAAGCAGGACCTGATTCAAACTTAAGAAAAAATTTAGGAATGTTCGTAAATATACGCATAGAGCAGATAAGTAAGAACGATTCACAGATCCTAAAGAAAAATGCTACCCACACCCCTAGCTTCTTAGGAGCTAAGAACATTCTTTTCTCAAGGTGCGTATATTTAGGAACGGCTTTGTTTCCCAACCGAGAATAATGCGTATATTTAGGATCGTTAATATCTTCATGATTCACAGCTAAGCAAAGAAACACATTAATTGATTAAATAAAGAAGCAGATTGATTTTCTTAGGCTTTTTTTGTTTTATAATTAACAAAAGTAACCAATTTATTTATTTTTTTATCGCAATATGCAAAAATTTTGAAAATTCTTAAAATCATAAATACTTCTTAAAGGATTAAGAAAAAAACATTCAGCTTTCAAAGCTGTTATAACATAAATATCAAAATAATAAATATATATACATTAGACCTAAACAAAATTTGTATCTCAAGGTCCCACACAAACAATGCAAACATGCTACAAGTTAAATAAAACAAAATTTACATTTAAAAAATGTTTACAACAAACAATTAAATGATACACAAGCTGCAAATAAATGTAAATAATGATTACTTTTCAAGTCAAATACAAAATGTTAATATAACAGCAGTTTTAAAAGATAAGCTTTAACTTTTTCATTCAAAGCGAACACATGCATTCATTATAATCACACACCAGCTGTGTGTTGAACAAACATACAAGCATGAGGCTTTGGCTCTCTGTTGACCATGCAGATGTCAACTTAAGAACGGTAGGGGGCATTCTTATCTTTTTCCACGCGTATGTTAGTTTCTGCAAGGCATTCTTAACTGTAAATAATTCCTAAGTATCGAGGTAGCCATTCTTATCTGTGAATCATTCTTACATAGTTTAAGTGCGTAGTTTTGAGTTCTGTACAAAATTTGGTATCCTACATTTCATAATGTAACAGTGCACATTCCCCCCACCCCCCTTGCATATAGAAGGCTTACACATGCAGTACCCTACCTTAAAATTTCACATACGCCACATATGGAATTGAGGATCGTATGTAAGAACTTTGAAACACCCTTACTACTACGTTCTACATTCCTATGCCCACCAACCCATTCGAGTAGGCCTGCCCTTCCGTCGGAGACTGAACACAGAATCTAGTTGCAGTAAGTCACAGCACTGCGCTTGTGCAGTACCAACCGACGAACAACTTACGCACATAGTGTACATAAGTTGGCTGTTTTTATTAATTCAGGATTCCAACTCAGTTCCCTTTTATCAATATGGTTGACATTGGCATTCTACAGTAAAACTGCAAATGCATGCAACATAATTTAGGAATTTAAAGTTATGTAAGAAATGGGCATTATTATATTTTAATAAAATGAACAAGCACAAAACAAACTACATTATTTTAAGTGGAAAATCTAGCATGTAAAATTAATGTACTTAAACAGCAATAATTGTGTTAAACTTATAGGCTTATAGGCACTTTGTCCTAGCTTCAAAGCCATATTAGAAAAATATTGCTCACATTTATTCACATTTTTTGGTATGGTTCATATGCCACAAACAGTGATAATTGTATGATCTCATTAAACTGACTGCATCAAAAATATAAAATGTAACATGTATTCTTGTGTTACAGTATTATGGATCAAGTTGTGCTTTTATTTAAGTAACAACCCCTTTCAGACCACCATTAAAAACCCAGGTTTTAGGCCAAAAACCTAGGTCTCCGGTGAAACATGGGTTTTTGGTGATCTAAAGGTAAGTGGTGATGTCAAAGGTGCTGACCTAACACACCTGATTGGGGGGATTTGTTTACTGTCGCTGTTTACTGTTGGTAGCCACGCGTTGGGGCACTACTACACTGTAAGGACAGACCCAGGACCAGAAATTTACTGGGTCTACCCTGCAGTGTGATAAGGGTCAATCGCAAGAATTTCCTGGGTCAGAGCTGGATTTAAAACAGTGCTTTTTATTTTATTATTATTTTAAAAACACAGCTTATTGCCTGTGGTGACGTGAAAGCGGTATAACTGTGTTAGCACTGGTATCTTCGTACTATACCTGTTGATGTGGTATGACTCTTGAGTATAACTGGATTTGGGGTTATACCACGATAGTTCAATAACTGGTTGAACAGACATCGGACCCTGCGTAGTGAGGTAGTCGGGAGACTCCCAGATGGCAAGCGAAGTAAGGACTGCATGGAGTGACTGGGAACAAGGACAGGTAGAAACACTTGTCATTGGGGACAATGATTAATGTATTTTACATGAGATATTTATTACAAATTTAACAACTTGTGCTAACTATTCAATATTTTAATTGTATTTGGTTTAACATTAGAAAATTTAAGAGCTAAATAAGTCTGAGTAACATGTATTTGTGTTTTCATTTTGTACATGGGTAAAGGAGAGGAATTTTTTTCTACTTACGTTCATTAGTTTGCATTATTATCACTATGATTTATAAGCAAAAGTTTTAATCAAATTATTTTCTTATAACATAACTTTTATTCATGCAAAATTGTTAGAAAATTAAACGTTTGTCTTGTGGTAATAACTAGGAAAATTCGTTTACTTAGCAGAAACATCATCGATAATGAATTAACAACGTGAGTAAAGTGACATTGATCCTATCAGGTTAACACACAGGGCAGTGTGTGCAGAAGGGACATCCCTAGTACACTGTTAAATATTAGGTGCAATATATATGATATAATAGGTCATATCATCCCTCCCCAGCCACTACTTCTCACTCTGTCACTTTCTGTGTCCTCCGAAACCCCAGCTGACCGGCTCATAAGCTGCGGGGGAAGCAAAAGAGAGCTGCACAGAGTCCGCCGGAAGCCGGCGCCTGAGACAGTGGTGGTGAGCAACCGAGGCAGCCCCTACTGCAGCTGCAACTTCCCGGCTCGTGCAACCTTTCATAACGAGTCATGTGACGCAGCGCTGACGTCTAGGGCGCGTGGGTCTGAAGCGGAAGCAGGGAGTGGTGATAGTTGTAGGGGTCTCGGGAAGTTTTGGGAATGACCGCCCCCCTATTATAAATGTACAGCGCTAGTAAGATCGGCGTGCTCCATGCTTTCACAGCCTCCTATAATTAATGCTGCAGCGCTTTTTTTTATTTATTTTTTTGGGGGGGATTGTTTTTTCTAAACTTTGATCAAGTTAAAAAAAATTATAATTTTTTTTTTGCTTTGAAATCAGTTGAAAAAGTAAAGGTTTGTCTGACCCAAGGTTTTAAACTTAAAGGGGCTGATTCAGAGATGCACTAACGTTTTTAAATTGCAAGGAGAGGCAATTTAAAATTGTGAAACCAGTATTAGAATTAAGAGGTGAAGTTTCTTAGCTCAACTCTAGTTAATAGAATAAACATAAAACTATGCAGTATTTGAGCTCTATGAGCCTGATCCAGAGGTACGCCCGCCGTCGCTAGGACGGCGGGCATAAGCGTAAGATCGGCTTTTCAGCCGATCTGCGCAGGCGCCGGGCAGATATTGCCCAGCGTTGCTACGGCAACGCCCGAACCTGGATTGGTCGTCCGTAGCAGCGCCGTAGGGACGCTGGAGGGGACGTCCCTCAGCGTCCCTACGTTCAGGTTAGTGCAGGTGGGCGGGGGGGCTAGGCGGCCATACGCTCCTGTGCGAGCGTATGGCCCCTTCCTTATGCCGGCTGAAGTTAGGGCGTAAGGAAGAGGCCATACGCCCGCACAGGGGGAGTGCCAAGGTAAGTGAACGCCGATGCGCTGTGCTTACTAGTGTAACTCTGGATCAGGCCCTATGTGTAAAAGTAAAGTATTTTCCCTGCATTCAAAAGATTTTACATTAATTAACACCCCTTACTTTGAAAAATGGTTTAGCCAAGCTGTACATTTGTACTTTTTTAACCCTTACTCACAATCTCTAAATTAGCCCCAAAGTGAGTTTTAGTAATGCAGATCCCTTATTCTTCACAAAACAATCAGGCAGTTGCAAATTATATATAACTATTCCATTCAAAATGACAGAAAAAATATTCCCCATCATGTGTCTTCAGCCTTCCAGTATTCCCTATTCATGTCATTTCAGCTCTCAGTATTCCCCATCCTGTGACTCCAGCTCATGGTATCCCCTATCATGTTTGTCCAGCCCCCCATTATCCCCTATCATGTGTTCCAGTCCCCCAGCATTCCCATAATGTGTCTCCAGACCACCAGTATCCCCCATAATGTGTTCCAGCATCTCCATAACATGTTCTTGCCTCCCAGCATCCCCCACCATGTGTTCCAGTCCCCAGCGTCACCCATAATGTGTCTACAGCCCCCCTAGTATTCCCAAGATGGTGGTGGCGTATACCTCTGCTACTTAGCAACAGCCTGTCCCTGTTATTAGGTAGGAGAGGAGGAACCACCTGCAGCCATCTACACATTCTGTACCTTACTTCTGCATTCAGGAAGTTCCTGCCACATTTAAGATGGCGGCTGCGGGTCAATAGGAAGGACCCCAGCCGCCATCTTGGATGAGGCAGGAACTTCCTGAATGCAGGCAGGTGAAGAGGGCAGGTCCTGATACAGGGAGCTTCATGTTGCCGCTAAAGGTAAGTAAAAGTTTATTCTGCTCCTCACCGTTGGGCATGCGCAGTAGCATCCCAACGTGAGGACGCTACTGCACATGCGTATAACGGTAAGGAGCAGAATGGCATATAAATATATATATATATATATATACATATATATACAAACTTCTAGAACAGCAGAGGATCTGCACTCAGAGACAATAAAGACAATGGTAGTGCACAGCTAACAAGGGTATATAGAAGAAAAGGTCCACAGAGTGGGCCTGTAGCCAGCACTGATAGTAATAACTGAGAAAAAATGCAGTAAACAATACAATAAACAGAGGTAGCAAATAAGGGTTTTAATCCATGATAATCCAGATATCCCAATAGAATTCCCTAATGTAACAGACAAAGCCGCTCTATGTAACTGCTGCTGCAGCTCATGCAGGAAGTGACATCAGCCGCTCTATGTAACTGCTGCTGCAGCTCATGCAGGAAGTGACATCAGCCGCTCTATGTAACTGCTGCTGCAGCTCATGCAGGAAGTGACATCAGCCGCTCTATGTAACTGCTGCTGCAGCTCATGCAGGAAGTGACATCAGCCGCTCTATGTAACTGCTGCTGCAGCTCATGCAGGAAGTGACATCAGCCGCTCTATGTAACTGCTGCTGCAGCTCATGCAGGAAGTGACATCAGCCGCTCTATGTAACTGCTGCTGCAGCTCATGCAGGAAGTGACATCAGCCGCTCTATGTAACTGCTGCTGCAGCTCATGCAGGAAGTGACATCAGCCGCTCTATGTAACTGCTGCTGCAGCTCATGCAGGAAGTGACATCAGCCGCTCTATGTAACTGCTGCTGCAGCTCATGCAGGAAGTGACATCAGCCGCTCTATGTAACTGCTGCTGCAGCTCATGCAGGAAGTGACATCAGCCGCTCTATGTAACTGCTGCTGCAGCTCATGCAGGAAGTGACATCAGCCGCTCTATGTAACTGCTGCTGCAGCTCATGCAGGAAGTGACATCAGCCGCTCTATGTAACTGCTGCTGCAGCTCATGCAGGAAGTGACATCAGCCGCTCTATGTAACTGCTGCTGCAGCTCATGCAGGAAGTGACATCAGCCGCTCTATGTAACTGCTGCTGCAGCTCATGCAGGAAGTGACATCAGCCGCTCTATGTAACTGCTGCTGCAGCTCATGCAGGAAGTGACATCAGCCGCTCTATGTAACTGCTGCTGCAGCTCATGCAGGAAGTGACATCAGCCGCTCTATGTAACTGCTGCTGCAGCTCATGCAGGAAGTGACATCAGCCGCTCTATGTAACTGCTGCTGCAGCTCATGCAGGAAGTGACATCAGCCGCTCTATGTAACTGCTGCTGCAGCTCATGCAGGAAGTGACATCAGCCGCTCTATGTAACTGCTGCTGCAGCTCATGCAGGAAGTGACATCAGCCGCTCTATGTAACTGCTGCTGCAGCTCATGCAGGAAGTGACATCAGCCGCTCTATGTAACTGCTGCTGCAGCTCATGCAGGAAGTGACATCAGCCGCTCTATGTAACTGCTGCTGCAGCTCATGCAGGAAGTGACATCAGCCGCTCTATGTAACTGCTGCTGCAGCTCATGCAGGAAGTGACATCAGCCGCTCTATGTAACTGCTGCTGCAGCTCATGCAGGAAGTGACATCAGCCGCTCTATGTAACTGCTGCTGCAGCTCATGCAGGAAGTGACATCAGCCGCTCTATGTAACTGCTGCTGCAGCTCATGCAGGAAGTGACATCAGCCGCTCTATGTAACTGCTGCTGCAGCTCATGCAGGAAGTGACATCAGCCGCTCTATGTAACTGCTGCTGCAGCTCATGCAGGAAGTGACATCAGCCGCTCTATGTAACTGCTGCTGCAGCTCATGCAGGAAGTGACATCAGCCGCTCTATGTAACTGCTGCTGCAGCTCATGCAGGAAGTGACATCAGCCGCTCTATGTAACTGCTGCTGCAGCTCATGCAGGAAGTGACATCAGCCGCTCTATGTAACTGCTGCTGCAGCTCATGCAGGAAGTGACATCAGCCGCTCTATGTAACTGCTGCTGCAGCTCATGCAGGAAGTGACATCAGCCGCTCTATGTAACTGCTGCTGCAGCTCATGCAGGAAGTGACATCAGCCGCTCTATGTAACTGCTGCTGCAGCTCATGCAGGAAGTGACATCAGCCGCTCTATGTAACTGCTGCTGCAGCTCATGCAGGAAGTGACATCAGCCGCTCTATGTAACTGCTGCTGCAGCTCATGCAGGAAGTGACATCAGCCGCTCTATGTAACTGCTGCTGCAGCTCATGCAGGAAGTGACATCAGCCGCTCTATGTAACTGCTGCTGCAGCTCATGCAGGAAGTGACATCAGCCGCTCTATGTAACTGCTGCTGCAGCTCATGCAGGAAGTGACATCAGCCGCTCTATGTAACTGCTGCTGCAGCTCATGCAGGAAGTGACATCAGCCGCTCTATGTAACTGCTGCTGCAGCTCATGCAGGAAGTGACATCAGCCGCTCTATGTAACTGCTGCTGCAGCTCATGCAGGAAGTGACATCAGCCGCTCTATGTAACTGCTGCTGCAGCTCATGCAGGAAGTGACATCAGCCGCTCTATGTAACTGCTGCTGCAGCTCATGCAGGAAGTGACATCAGCCGCTCTATGTAACTGCTGCTGCAGCTCATGCAGGAAGTGACATCAGCCGCTCTATGTAACTGCTGCTGCAGCTCATGCAGGAAGTGACATCAGCCGCTCTATGTAACTGCTGCTGCAGCTCATGCAGGAAGTGACATCAGCCGCTCTATGTAACTGCTGCTGCAGCTCATGCAGGAAGTGACATCAGCCGCTCTATGTAACTGCTGCTGCAGCTCATGCAGGAAGTGACATCAGCCGCTCTATGTAACTGCTGCTGCAGCTCATGCAGGAAGTGACATCAGCCGCTCTATGTAACTGCTGCTGCAGCTCATGCAGGAAGTGACATCAGCCGCTCTATGTAACTGCTGCTGCAGCTCATGCAGGAAGTGACATCAGCCGCTCTATGTAACTGCTGCTGCAGCTCATGCAGGAAGTGACATCAGCCGCTCTATGTAACTGCTGCTGCAGCTCATGCAGGAAGTGACATCAGCCGCTCTATGTAACTGCTGCTGCAGCTCATGCAGGAAGTGACATCAGCCGCTCTATGTAACTGCTGCTGCAGCTCATGCAGGAAGTGACATCAGCCGCTCTATGTAACTGCTGCTGCAGCTCATGCAGGAAGTGACATCAGCCGCTCTATGTAACTGCTGCTGCAGCTCATGCAGGAAGTGACATCAGCCGCTCTATGTAACTGCTGCTGCAGCTCATGCAGGAAGTGACATCAGCCGCTCTATGTAACTGCTGCTGCAGCTCATGCAGGAAGTGACATCAGCCGCTCTATGTAACTGCTGCTGCAGCTCATGCAGGAAGTGACATCAGCCGCTCTATGTAACTGCTGCTGCAGCTCATACAGGAAGTGACATCAGCCGCTCTATGTAACTGCTGCTGCAGCTCATACAGGAAGTGACATCAGCCGCTCTATGTAACTGCCGCGGCAGCTCATACAGGAAGTGTCATCAGCCGCTCTATATAACTGCCGCGGCAGCTCATACAGGATGTGACATCAGCCGCTCTATGTAACTGCCGCGGCAGCTCATACAGGAAGTGACATCAGCCGCTTTATGTAACTGCCGCGGCAGCTCATACAGTAGGTGACATCAGCCACTCTATGTAACTGCCGCGGCAGCTCATACAGGAATCTCCTGTATGAGCTGCCTGCCGGAATCCATAGCGCCGCATCTGATGCCTATGGCAGCGGGGGATAGTAGCGGAGGGGAGCGCCTTTCTGGCTTGGCGCCACCCCTTCCACGCTTACCCCAGGTTACCGCCGGCCCTGTCTGTAATAATCCCTGCTTCTGAGAGTCTAAAATTGCCATTTTGTAACAGGCTTTTTTTATAACTGCTATTTCAAGCGCTCCTCCCTCCCCCACTGCATGCTGGCAAATGTAGCTCTCTGGCATTAGAGGAGATATCTTACAGTGCTTTTGTAGCCCACTTGGATAAGATAGATTTGTGGAGGTGGTTTTTTTTATCATTAGTAGAGAATTTTTATTTGACCTTAGGATAAACACATCAAAAAAAGAAAAAAGATTAGGGGTCTTTCCTGTTATCTGCCCTCCATTATGTGTTATTTGCCAGAACCAAGGTTTTGGCTACTTATAAACCCTTCCTAAAACCGGTTTGTTAGAACCGGTAAGGGTCATTGCTTATTAATAAAATAAAATAAAAAAAGCGACTGTTGGTCTGAGGTAAGTGACAGGTAACTTTCTGTCAGCTTTCCTTCATCTGGTGAGGGGAGAGAATGAAGTTGGGGACAGGTTTATGTTTTGTTCTCATTCTAGTACGGATAACTCATTGCTTATACACTCACTTGAATAATGAATTTCCTTAATTTTTTGACAATGGTTAAAGACCGTGAAACAGCCATACATTTCCTACAAGGAACTCCGCTTGCAATCCGTTTACTAGTGTAGCGTATTTACGCTAGCGTGCCTTCTATACAGTCCCCTAGGCACTCCCCCTGCATGTACGTACTTTGGCCGCTTTATGCTTTCTAAACCCTACCTTAACTTTTGGCAACGTAACCGCTCATGTCCGCACACGTACGTATAGGCAGCGCATAGTTACGCCTCTAAGCACGCCCATACTGTACAATTTAAATGCAAACCCCCACCTTCATTGTGTAATTTCATCATACTTTCAGCTAACGTAAAATTAGCACACCCCCTGAAACGTTTTTACGCTACTGACACATGAAAGGCCCTTACGCTCAGAGTTACGTTACGTAACGTATCATCTGTCATGAGCATGCTCAGTACATACCAAATCGCCTTTTTACGTCTCTGCCAGGTGTAAATACGCACGGAATCGTTGTTCTGGATCTCCCTCATTGGCATTAACAGGATGAGAAACGTGGAGATTATCTAAATGAGTATTCCGATAAGAAAAACGTTTACATTCTAATTCAGACTTCATAATAGTTCTATTTTCGTGTATTCATGGAGTCACTAGTACACAACAATTTTGTTTTGTAAGCATGAACTGTGTATAAATACGTGTAGACTGGAATAACCATATTAGAGACTACTCCAGTTATTTCCTGAACTGGCGTATCTTTTTTTTTGTCTGTAGGGGCAGCCATTGATTGGTTGTTCATGATTTGTGGACTTTGCTACTACATGACCCTAGGGGCTGGTGTTAGACCTATCTGGGACTAATTACAGCATCATGTGCCCTGATCTCACACCTGTGCTCTGACTTTATATACCTACTCCTCCCAGAGCAAGATGTGGGTCATTGTTTCCTGCCTTATCTTCTCTCTTGCTTGTTCTCTCTGAATTTTTTTGCTCTTTGTCAGGATACAAGCGAATATCAGGTGTATCAATATTAAACTATAGAGTGACCTCTGTTTGGCCAGGATCTGGTAATTTATAGAAATATCTTGAAGGTAGTGGGACAGAACGAGCTAGGGCTCTGGTCAGTTTATGACCCTATCTTAAAAGTATCAGTATATTAGGTGGGGTCATAAAAGCCAGATCTCTGAAGAAGTGTTTCTCCAGACTCAAACTGTCACAAAGGTGGGGGCTGCTTGGAGAGGAGCAGTTTGGCCTTTAAAAAGTGTGTATGGATTTGTAACTTTGGTTCACTTCATGTAACTTCCAAAAGGAAGAGGTGACCCTGATCTCTGATCTGTCCCAGCCAAGACGGTTTTCATGTGTAAGTCTTTCTGTGTTTTCACCTGTTTATTTTAGAAGAAACTGTTCTGCATATTGTACGTCTATTTTGTTATTTTCTGTAACTAAGCATTGTGATTATTATCATATTAAATATCAATTAATAAGTTCTGTCTCTGTGTTCTTACGGATTCACATGTCAGACCAGCTCGGTTATTAAACGCTGTAACGTCGCGCGGCTGAAGCCGCGTTACTTACCATACCAGAGGGCAACGCCGTCTGACGGGCTGCTCCAGCGGCGGTCTCCGGCGTCCTCGTGGACTGCTGGGCGCCGCCATCTTGCCTGAGGCACGTGACTCCCCGCGGCCAATCCTGAAGCAGGCCAGGGGAGCACGTGTCAGAAGAGCCAATCAACAGCCGGAGCGGGCTATTTAAACCCCTGTCAGCTGTTCCTTTGTGCCAGAACTTCGTGTTTTCACACTGGGAGCCTGGTTCCTGTTGTACTATTGTGCCTAGCAGTTCTACCTGCCGGACCAGCACTATACCTATCTGCTTGAACCTGCAGTATACCTACCTGCCGGACCTGCACTATACTTACCTGCCTGCCTAGCAGTTCTACCTGCTGGACCTGCAGTATACCTACCTGCCTAAACCTACAGTATACCTACCTGCCAGACCTGCAGTATACCTATATGCCTGAACCTGCAGTAGTCACGCCTGCTTATATCTACCTGCTGTTACAGCTGCCGTCTTAATGGCAAGCTGCACGCGCTGGCTCCCGTCCCCGTCTGCTTACCTTAGCTCTAGCGCATCTGGGGATTCCCCTGCCGACAGGCTCCCTAGTTACAGCGTCCTTGGATACCTGCACGTGTTGCCGCTCTTC
>WWET01000792.1:389930-420328 GCA_011038615.1 Limnodynastes dumerilii | reverse complement strand
ATGTTACGCTGAGCGCTACAGCGCTCAGTGTAACATCGTAGCTCTGGATCAGGCCCGATGTATCATATGACATGCTTAAAAAAAGTAACACAATCTGCACCTTACAGACATCACTTGAGATTTTCTCACTTCCTAGAAAAGTTTTTACATTTATGTAGGGGTTTAGGACCAGATTCACACTACCGGACGTATAGCATATACGCCCAGAGTTTACCGTTTATGTATGCTGTATGCTCCATAGAAATCAACTCAGATCTAAACAGTTTTTACTCCATTAATAGTTCATCTCCAAACCAAGCAAATAATGATGTTCATAATCAACATCAACAATCTGTTTGCTTTATTTCCAAAGAGACATGTAAGAATGGACACAAATAAATAAAGGAATTGAATAAATACAACTTAAAAATTCCTAAATCTAAGATCAACAAAACAGTTGCTTTATACATCTGCTCATGGATCTACAGAATATTAACTTGCTCAGGTTTCACTTTTAGGGTGTAATTTAATTAAGTTGACTTTGAATCAGACGCGGTTATTGAACAAAACCCCCACTGCTTTAAGTGAGTGTTTCCGGCTGATAACATCCCATAAAACCACTTTGGTCATTATTAAATTACTGCCTCAATGTGGAGGAGACACTGCCTTTTGCAAATACAAATAATAATACTAATTGCAATCATTCTTGAAACATGGGTTCTAATGACAGCCTTACATTATGTTCTGTTTTAATGCAAAAGAGAATTTGTCATGCTGTGTACAGGAAAACAACATTGTGTCACATTGTGGAGCATCTATTGTCTTCCAGATTTTCCTTTTTTGAAAAACACAATAATTTCCTTGTCACTTCTGAGTTGTGAGCCATGGGCTCCTGCAGGGCTCAGGCAATAAACTGACAATTTCTATGCTATTTAATCATAACCTGTCAATTACCCCTTAATTATAGCAAGTGTTAAACAATCAGTAGCACAGGGTAACAGTAGTGTCCAACTACATAAAGCACTAAATAGCAGAATAAATTTGTCAATTATGTTTCTGTTACTAAGCCCCTCCCATTTGCATATGCAAACCACACCCCTTTTAGAAGTTGTCAGAAGTGAAATTTGTCATTTGCATTACAGTCTGCCACAAGGATGCAGACGCAGATCGCAAAAACTGAGATTTTCTAATCTAGGGTTTGGAAAGCAGACTGCTATCGGAGGTCTGGATCTAGTCCATTGTGATTGATTGATTGCTTGTTCGTATTCTTATGGCAATTGTCATGGTAGCAAAGAAATCTGTTTTTAAGAAAGAGATATTTACCACCATTTCATATTTAGGTATATCTAAAAGCATATGATTCAACCTGCATTATCATGATAGGAACAGGGGCGAAATACATTGACTTGTTTAGCAGCTGCACAGAGTAGACACCATCCAGTGGCCGCTCTGTGCATATGCAACCTGCTGTCAGAGGCTGGCAGCTTAAGATAGCACTCTGCACAGTCTATGGATCAGATTTACTAAGCTGTGGGTTCAGAAAAGTGGAGATGTTGCCCATAGCAACCAATCAGATTCTAGCTCTCATTTTCCTATTATATACTAGCCAATGTGAGCTAGAATCTGATTGGTAGCTAAGGGCAATCTCTCCACTTCCAAACCTGCAGCTTATTAAATCTGGCCCTATGAGTTGTTTATAAATACATTGCCAGCAACTGTGTGTAGACACTTGCCCTTTGCCTCCATTATCAACCGAGCAGAAGGACCTCAACATTTAGTTTTCAACCTCCTGGAATCATGTAACCAGGATTCCTTGGGAAGGACTTAAGTCCAGCCTCATTATGTAATGTGATATACAAATAGTGCCCTCTCTATGGTGGCTGACCATAACATTTCCTGGAAATAGTCAACAAAAATATGAACTTGAAATATTGGGCATGGCCAATTTCATACTGCAAAAGATTATTGCTCCTCCCAACTCTAATGTATTGTCTACGTTGTCTAAAACTTTTAAACTTCTTCAGTACCGCATAATAGCCTATCCTAGCCTCCGTGCTTAAATAAATAAATCTTCCTTTAATAGATATTGGTAAAAAAAAAAGAAATGGATAGCATCAGCATTAGAGAGAAAAAAAACTGATAGATAATCATTATACTGTAGAAAATGAAAAAGGAAAAAGTTATTTTTAAAGTTCTTCTTTATATTCTGACCAAGATTCCTTTTTGAAATTTTGTTATGCCATTGCTTAACACAGAGCTTAACAAATCCAAGGTAACAGGTTGACACAGTATATATTAATTATGCCCAGTCATCTGGAGCAGCAACCTTCTATACCAGAAGGGAGTGGGGTACGGGATGGCCTTCCCAGTCATCCTGTAAATATAACACTATAGTCGCTTCCTGTGTTGTCATCTCTTAGCTAGCTAGCAATCACCAAGGAAATAGGACTTCAAAAGGTAAGTAAACAGAAAGTTCTTTTGTAAAAAATATCAGGGAAAACACTCACCAATTCTAACCTGATGCCAGGAGTTCACTGGAGCCCCTGATGGTGGGGACAGGTTTGACTGCATGCAAATGGCAGGTCGCGGCCCTCAATGGTGATTCCCCAGGAATGGAGGGAGACAGAGTAACAGCAAGGATTCCTGGACAGTGGTATCCAGAAGGACCATCACCAGAAAGGAAGCAAGGAAAGACCCCCACCAGTGACAAACAACAGGAAACTAAACTAACGGGCAACTCAGGAACACAGAAAGTGACCCGCACAAGAAGGACAGAGAGCACAAGTAACCGGAAAGGGAAAGGCAAAGATCGAGGAAACGGAAGGGAAACAGAGGAATACAATGGGAGAAAACCAGGGAATACACCACACAGGAGGGAAGGCAGAACACAGGAGAAAGGGAGAGGGAGAGAGAGAGAATTACAATGCAGAATGGTGATGCAGAATGGCACTAAAAAAGGGAGAGGAGTCCCAACTAACTATTTACAGGGAGGCAGGCCAATCAGTGAAAACTGACTCCTGCAGTGATAGGCAGACATACTGGCTGCTAAGCATCAGCCGGGACCATACACAGCTGTTCGCGTTTGTTGGTGCGAGTGGGATAGCATCATGTGATCACCACTGCAACCAATAAATGCGAAAATCCAAGCTCCTAGGGATCACTCGCTACAAAACGCTGTATTATTGCGATGGCTCGTAACAAAGAAGACTAATGGGAGCACATGAAGATTTTAAATATACACTGCATTGCATTGATGTGTTATGGGGTATTTTTTACCCGATATTACGTATTAGGGACGTATTTTTTAAAAGCTCTGCGTCCCAATGGACCAATTTCCTGTCCAGCCACAAAGTCCTTGGTGAAATCATATTTTGCTCTACAGTGTTGTGTCATCTCTAGGTCACATCACATATGTTATGAGGCTGCTCCCAGGGCAAAGAGTCAAACTGGTCTTTACTAGAGCCCCTGATGGTGGGGATAGGCTTATGCAGCAGGACACCCAGCAGGTCACTATTCCTGCAAGGCAGTCCCAGGTGTAGCTAAGCAGTATTAACCAGACAGGAATGAAGATATCAGCAGTTTATTAGTGCACACAAGGTAATACAGAAAACTGGTGAATAGTGAACTAGAAGCAACACTAAGAATACAATAACACATGGAACAAAACAAGATAAACCACAGCTTATAAACACTACAGAGTACATATGCAAACAGGAATCAGAGGGAGCACTAAACACAAAGCAGGAGTAACTGGAAACACTAGATACTGAGGTACACAGCATACAAAAATACAAGAGTACATAAATACCAACAGAAGCATACACACACCAGGAATTCAGGATAACAACCACAAATGACCAGCAAACAGTGAAAGGAAGTCCTATTTGTGCAGGTAGAGCAGGTGGAATATAATAAATTTATTAATTACGCAACCCTAGGGCCAAGTCAAGATAATGTCCATGAAGCACACAATAGTCCAAGATAAGGGATGAGACAGGATATTGTACATCCACAAAATGTAACACATAAAGGCATAATACTTCAGAAAACCCAAGTGAGAACATACAGGAATAAGCAATGACTGGGGGAGCTGTAAACAGGGGACCAAAAGTAGAGAAAACAGGAGGAACTGGAAACAAACAAACCAAATTATCTCCTTTGGCCTATTTAGTTGATCAGTTACTCTTACAACACCCTAAGTTCCCCCTGGTCTGCAAACCATTGAAATTTCAATTCATTGTTCTACCAATTCCTTCAAATTCACATTTTTGACAAATCAGTCAAAGATTGAGTATTGTTGTGGTTGATCCAAGCCTTGAATCATTATTCTTATGAAGCTGTCCTAAGATCTGGGTGCTATTCAGTGAGAAACTATTTATTTTCCTATTCTGCAAATTGATATACCATTTGATCCAAAGTACTTTCTTCCCCTGAACCCTTCAGGAGTGACTTGGCACCAGAATAGACTTCAACAAATTAACTTGGCAATGACCTGTTCCATTGACGCACAATGATGGCAGACTGACCCCCAACAACAACGTTTATTAATAAGATGTGGTATATCTCAGGGTTGCCGGTAGACGACAAATCTCCTGCATGAGAGGCAGGGGGGCCTCTCATAACAGTAATGGACGGGGCTTGATGACGTCGTTTTCGTTATCAAGAATTAAAGACGTGATTTGCATAAACCGCGTCATTAAGCCCCACCCCCGTGTCTGCCTCTAGCTCTAGCTCTGGGATCTAACAGAGGGAAGAGTCTAAAAGTCGGCAACCCTGGCATATCTATAACATGGAATACATTACTTCAGTTTTTAAATCTATTCAGCTCTATCCACAAATTCTGAAGGTCTCCCTGGCTAAAGTCATCAGCCTGCAACACCTGCTGCCTGCAGAGACCATTGAATCCATTGTGCAATTGCTTCAGTCATCAGTCTGCAACACCTGCTGTCTGCAGGGACCATTGGATCCATTGTGCAATTGCCTCTAGTCTCCAGCTTGCTATATCTGCTGTCTGTAATACCTTTTACTTTTGCTGCAACTTCTCTGAATTCTGCCAGCAATTCCATTTGCTTCCAGTCCAGTTCAGTTCAGTCTGGTTCCAAGTTCAATCCAGTTTCGTTCCAAGTCTAGTCCAGTTCATTCTGGTTTTAAGTCCAATTCAGTCTGGTTAATTTTTTATTTATTTTTAAATCTTGTATTTCACTACGGTCTATAAATGACAAATTTGTGTATTTCAACCAAAAGACTACTTTATTGTCTTAATTGACTTCAGACCCCTGTGACGTTCAGACACCTGCCCAACTTGATCGTGCCACACTTATTACCAAATGCAGCTCAGCTTACCTCCTGCAATCATCACTTCTGCCCAGGAGCATGGGTGTGGTATACAAGTTATTACATTATTTCTGCAACATTCATAAACTCAACAATAGGTTGACAGTCTATAAATGTTTACATAAATATAGTCTCCCCTTACCGCAGCCTAACAAGAACCAATCCCCTTATGTCATCCTAATCCTAAGCATTGCCTAAAAGCATTCTAAACCTAACATTAAATAGAATACTCACCCGGCTATGTCGCATCGAGTATGGAAGTGTCCAGCGTTATTATTATTATTATATTATTATTAATAGGTCTTTCAATTGTACATAATTTGTGCAACTGCAACACTGTTCACCCATTATTTATCCACACAGATAAGGCCTAGTCTGGGAATCAAACTCATGACCTCAACAGTGTGAGACACAAATGCTACTCACAGAACCACTGTGCTGTTCCATGTGTCCTTGTTAAGTGTTGAACCGTCGAGCAAAAGTCACAGTTGATCCTGCATCAAGGGATTAAGCGGTGTCGAGCAGGAGTCTGTCGGCCAGAAAACTATTGATTACAGCTCCAGGAATGCATTAGCTCACTATCACGCAGCTTTAGTACTTCCTTGTGTAATCCTGTTTGTGGTCATCAGTTTCCTCCTTTACTTAGTTGCAGTAACGATAACATTCACTAGCCAAACTAACTAACTTTAATTTAGAGAAATCTGTCTTAGTATCCCTGTTGAGCCTGTACCCTTTGTCCTACTCAATAGGCTCTCTTCCCTCTCACCTGGATTGTACCGTCAATGAGCAAGTCCTACAATAAGACCCCAAGATTTCAGTATCAACCGACCAGCAGTTCCAACCTGCATTCATCTCTGTAATTCCAGTATGCATTCGGAAAACCTTGTGCAGTTCCAGTCTGTATTTGGCAAACCTCATTGCAGTTCCAGCCTGCATAATCACTGCTTCTCAAGTTCATTTCAGCATACTACCATCTATAGCTCAGCTTGCCTCCCACAATCATCACTGCTGCTTAACTACACTCCAGCCTAGTACTAATTGCAGCACAGATTGCCTCAAGAGAGAAAGAGGCTAGTGATACTGTGCAAAATTAACATATAATATGAAAGATATGTAAAAAAAAATAGAATGCAGAAATGTAAAAAATAAATTTTATACAAAAAAAAAAAGCATAAGAAATAGGCTTATAATAAACTAAGAAGAGGAATACAAAGACATATTACTCCCCCTCCAGATCTAACCCTTTAATTAAATATCAGAATTTTATCTGCTTATTAACGGTCTGACCCCAGAACAGACCAACCCCCAGATCCATAAAATGACACCCCAAGTCATACTTCCAGATCCCAGATTACTTACCTGACATCTATCCTGTGCTGCAGCCCCTGCCAAACTATTTCTATTTCCTGCATTTGAACAATTTCAACTTCCTGCATTGTGATTGACTCCTACAATCAACCAATCAATGTAATGAGACCACCCGGCCCATCCCTCTGAGTGGTGAATGTCCAGAGCCATCAGCATGCTGCAAATTGCTTGAATGGTAGCTGGGTGGCAGGGAGAGTATTCTCTATAGTCATTCTGCCTGTGTATAACCTGCAGTCACAGCGGCCAGGAGGATGTGTCTCAGCCAGAGCGGATTAAGACTTCATGGGGCCCTAGGCAAGATACTGGTTTGGAGGGGCCCCCCAATGAATCAATATTTTTGGTGCTTACCTTATTCATCCCTCTTAAATATATATTTATGTCAGGATGATAGATAGATAGATAGATAGATAGATAGATAGATAGATAGATAGATAGATAGATAGACCGACCAAATGGGTAAGATAAGCAGTCATTATAGGAAATAATCCCACAGCAAGTTCCAGACTAATATGTTTTAATAAAGTTACTTGTCTAGAGAACAAAGCCAGCACTCCCATTGTTTACTTGAAGAAATATACCAAAGTGCTAATGTAACTCAACTAATTTTGAATATAAATAAATGTAAACATAAATAATATATTAAGGTCAATAAATGCCAAGAATTTGTTTACATCACCATGGTAAATACACATTAATTTCATAAATATGCAGGAACACACAGTTGGCTAGAGGTACTATATATATATTTATATATACGGTATATATATATATATATATATATATATACATACATACACATAGCAGCAGCAGATGTACACTTGGGACCCCTGATGACGGTGTGCTAATACCGAAACGGCTGTTGGATCGGTTGGGACTTTGCTTATTTTACAGTCCTTTTTCCATGTGGTCTGTTCTTTGTGAGGCAACCCTTCCATCGACAATTATGGACATTACAAGGGCTTTGAGGATTTGATATGATCCACATTCAGTTATCTGCTGCCTTCTCATGCTGCTTTTTGTTCACTTTATTTTTGTTTTGTTATATATCGCACATTAAGCACTTTATCCTGGTGAATTGTATTTACCAACTATTTAAAATTTGAAAATTTGGAAAATTTGCAAATCTTTTTCAATATAAATGCTTTTGTATATTGATTTGTTGTTTGGTGTGCTGCTTTAGTGTGATATACACTGTTTGATTATCTACCTCTTGAAAGCAAGCACCCTATTTATACAGTTTTGGCCAGGCCCGCCATCAGTGGGGGACAGCCGGGCCTAGTGTCCCGGGCCCTGACAGAGAGGGGGTCCGACATAGCCCCAGACCTCCTCTCTGTCCTGCCCAGAACACTAGTAAATGCGCTGCATATCAGACCTCTGCATTACCCTTCCGAAGACCCGGGCCCGTGGCACTGGGTGATCATGTCACAATGTGTGACATCATCACATATGCTGCAGCACCGTCTGACTGCCGGATGCTGAGGAGGAGGGAGCGCGCGCTTCGGAGGAAGAGGTGAGGTAAGTGAAAACACATGGTATAGACAAAAAAAGAGAAAAAGGACCGTATCTTATAATGCACACCAATTGCAGTTTAAATAAAATTTAACTTTTAATAATATACATTAAAAAAGCATTTCGAGTATCAAAACAGACAGTCTAAAAAAGCTAGCGAAAATATCACAGTGAAATATATGTGATGGTTGTCAGGTAAATCTGACACGGTAAAATCCTTATAAACGAGGGAGAAAGAGAGACCACACAGCCGTCAGAAAAATAGCAAGTAAAGTCACCAGAAAAAAAATGTGTGGTTTAATTTGTTGTATTGCGGCAATGCATAAAATTCCCTTAGTGTATTAGAACCACCACTTTAACCCCCTCAGTAATGATGAAACATAATGCACAGGTGACCGGTATTGACCTAAGCGGACCCTAGCCGCTGGAAAATAACAAAGACAAAATAAAAAAACCGCCTCACGGCGGCGCTTCGCTCCCAAAGGAGCCCTCACTGACCCTAGATTAAAAGATCCAACTGTTGGGAAAGCGTGTGTGTGGTGAAGGTGACTAATACTTGCTGACGGCCGGGTCTGCTCTCCTCTGCCGCCGACGCGCGTTTCGCGTATAGCTGTGACATAGCTGTGACAGCTTTTTTAGACTGTCTGTTTTGATACTCGAAATGCATTTTTAATGTATATTATTAAAAGTTAAATTTTATTTAAACTGCAATTGGTGTGCATTATAAGATACGGTCCTTTTTCTCTTTTTTTGTCTATACATGTTTATATGCCGTATATTTGCACCCGTCTCTTTGAAAATATAATCATGTTTGATTCAAACATTAACAATTTATGAGATAAGCAGTGTTCTGGTTATGCTGTGCAGTATACTTTCTCTCTACTTGTCTTATATACATATACATACAGACACACCTGATATTACCAAAACATAAGTATATAAATTACAAATTGAAGAGCAAACAAAAACCAGACAGCACATAATCCCAATTCATATTTATTATAGCCATATAAACCCCATTGCAAAGATAAGACCCCCCCCCATGCCAGATTAAAACCTCCCAATGCCAATTCAAACCCCCCCAATGCCAAGTTAAGACCTGCCAATGCCATATAAATATATTGGTGCCCACTGCCCAGCACTGGCATCTAATCTAGTCTCCAGTCCTATCTCTCACACACAGC
Source organism: Limnodynastes dumerilii (assembly GCA_011038615.1). Lineage (NCBI taxonomy): Eukaryota > Metazoa > Chordata > Amphibia > Anura > Limnodynastidae > Limnodynastes > Limnodynastes dumerilii. Next base: position 410,954 of record WWET01000792.1, on the reverse strand, counting down.
CAGCCACAAATCCATAATCCTTCTCACACCAAGCCCTGCGCTCTTCTCTAAGAAACGCAGGGCTACGGGTTTCTTAAATTCAGTGGGGGGGCGGGGTGCAGCACTGGCGTGACGTCATGACATCACCCAGTGCATTACTGGGAGCTGGGGCGGCGGGTCCAAAGCTTGGGCTCGTTAATGAAGAAGTTATTAAACTCAATGCAGCTGTTACTGCACCTAAATCCAGGATCGGATTTCAGGCCCCAGGGGCCTGCCAAGCCCTAGGCGCTCGCCTAGGATGCCTAGCAGGTAATCCGGCCCTGGTCTCAGCTGCCAGTTAAGCAGTTTGGATACAGAGTGCGTGCCATGGTGCACTGCACAACCTTCACCCTTGCTGCAATACTGACCGCGTCCGCTAGCACAATGTTACGATACCGGTGTCTCTGGTGGCACAGAGTCTAACGCGGCCTGGTCTTCGCTAGAGCTCCTGATGGTGGGGATAGTCTGGGCTGCAGGACACCCAGTAGATCGCGGCCCTTCGGTAGGCAGTAACCAATACCGCAGTACAGTGTCCAGAGATGAGGTACCCCTGGAGAGCTGAGAACCAGATACAGGTAAGCACCAGAGCAGGAGTGAAGGACTGAAGTGATATACCCCAGAAACAGAGATGAGTACTTGACAGTACAGGGCTGGAGTGCACACGGAATAACACAGTAAACAGAGCACTGCAGATGGTAAAGCACAGGTATTAACCAGTACAGGACTGGGGTGCAGATGGTAAAGCTCAAAACACAGCAAAACACAAGAGAGCATAGATAACAAGCAGACAGACCAAACAAGCAGGGGCACTTAGCTCACACATGCAGGAGGCAGAGGTACGGGAATAAGGGTACTATAAACAAGATGGAGAGGAATCACTCAGAATCGCATGTGAAGAACCGATTTCACCACAGGAGCATGGACAAGAAGACTAAAAACTAGAAGCTATGACTGGCAAGAAGGCTATCAGCTGAGAGCTATTTATGGGGAGAGCCACATTAGCTGCTGAATGCACACAGACAAATCCTCAGCTTAGGCATCCCAGCCGCGAGGTAATCAGCTAGGATCCTTAGCAAAAAGTAATGCTGCAGGGGAAACAAGGACCAGAGTACCTTGCTACAAAACAATGACAACATTACACGATGTTGCCATACTGCAGCGTGTAACACCCAACACTCTATGTGCCCCTGCTTAGAACACTTAATCAGTCTCCCCTTTGGGCCTTTATTCTCTAACCAGTGGGCTCTTTTCTACTTAACTAGACTGTGGAGTAATTGAGTAAGTCCTACATTGAGACCCAAAGCTTACAGTATGAACCAGCCAAACACAAAGGTAACTCAACCAGATACCCAAAATGCAGATTTTGTGACAAAACTCAACAACCAACTTCAGTGTACTTTTTTCCCACTGTAAAACTCACCCTTGATATCTTGGACTACCTTTCCCCCTCTGTAGCATCACTCGGGTCTTCCCCAGGATGTCTCTCTGTTCATCTGAAGTAACTTAGGGCTGGTCCTGTTTACACATTTTGCAGACGACTTTGCTCCCAACACTTTGAGAATTTCTGCTCAAATATAAACTGAAGCATACCCTTTATTTTGATTACCTTCAGATTAGGAGGTTTCTCCTGTCCCAATGTGGGGTTTGCCAAAGTAAGAAAGCAAATACAATTCAAGTCTAGATGTTTGTACAGCCAGGTCCATATCTCTGCAATACAAAACAGAAATTTTAGTTTATTTAGCCTAACACTAGTAAAGGGAGTCATAATGCTTATATCAAGTAAGAGGGAGTCGGACTTGTTAGGTGTCAGAGGACTGGGTAAGTTCATTTTATATCACCAAGCTGAGCCAACATATTTGACAGAGATGACTGTTTTAAAAATAAATCATAATAAAACACGTTCTATTGTCAGATTGAATAGCAATGTGAGAAATTGACATTGTAGAACCAGATCAGGCAGCATTTCAAATGCCAATAAAGAGGATTATGCGCATTAACAACAAAATAAAGTCTGTTTATCATTCAGCTACATAAATTATAGACTTTACAACTGCAACTCCATCTATTTATGATTGATAGTAAGTAAACAAATGTCAACATTTAATATGAAGATGGCCAGAGGATGCCAGTTCTTTAGGGTTTACCTGATGAACAGAATGGTGATTCAATGAACAGTTATAGCCTTATCAGCCCACTATATATATGGTATAATTCTTTGTTATAAAAAGTATAACAATAAAATGTGTACAGTATACTTGAAAAAATACCTAAGGTCAATCCATGAATTCTTATAATTCCATTTGGGCTCGAGGCTTAAGCCTATTAAATGAAGCGCCACTCACAGTCACAGATTGTAAATTACAGATATTTTAATTTTATACAAAGCCATTCACAACATGCATAGATATAACTGCTAAACTGAAGTGCTACTGAAGGATGCACAACAGTGCATATGCACAAGCTCGGGTCCATTGTGTAATGTGCTCTACTATTGCTATTAGATGTGTACCTTCAAAATAAAACTACTATTTTAATGTGTGCAAAAGATAAATTCTAAATAGCCTCAAAAAATTTACAAAAACTTGTTACAGCCAATAACCAACGCAATTCCTTAAGGTAGAATTTTTATTATTTTCAAATCTACATTATAAACGTCCTGCTTTCACAGAGAATGTTAATGGATGTCTCAGATGGCTTGGCAGTCAGATAGTACGACCATATTATCAGTATTGTCATTCTCTCTTTTTTTTAAACAGTGCCATCATATTACATAGCTCTTTACAGTTTAAAACAGTCCTTCACATCAACTTCAGCCACATTATACCACTTTCACATCACCACCATTTTCAACCCAGGTTTTTGCTGGGCAAATTGCTGTGTAAACAAAAAAAGCCGCAGTCCACCTAGAACCTGGTCTGCCTGCAGAGCTAGCCCTAAGCATTGGCCATATAGGCGACTTTCCTAGGGCGGCATTGGGCTTGGGGGGGCGCCGCTGGGGCACATGTACCCCGGCAGGACCACAAGTAATCTGCAGCCCTGTCGGTAATATGCGGCAGGTGCGGCAACAGATAAGCAATGCAGGGAGCGCAGGGTCTGTGTCACTTCCTGCAGCTTCCAAAGTAATCATTTCTGCAGGGAGAGAGTGGGAGAGAGAGTGTGTCATAACATTTATTAGTACAATTTTTATGTGTATATTCAAATTGCTTGGTATGCAGACTATCCCGCTACTTAATAATAGTGAGTGCTGTACTCATACATGTAAAATATATAGATAATATTTTTCTCTTCTCCCTATCTCCTATATAATAGAACTCTAAGCGTATGCTTGTCCTGGTTGCGCACTCAAACATATCCTTATCACATGCAACACGTGTGTGTATGCCACATAAGCTTGGTGTGGCTGTGGAGGAGGGGGGGTACCATTGAAAATCTTGTCTAGGGCACCAAATTGGTTAGGGCCAGCCATGTCCGTCTGCAGGCCCTTCTTTTTTCCGGGTCTGAATCCCAGATCATGACCCGAGTCGCCGAAAAAAGGGACGTTTCATATCACCATCAAATACCTGGGTTTTTGGTGGTGATGTGAAAGGGGTATTACAGTCTAATCCTTAACATAAATACACATACACACACTCACACATTCACATGCTAGGGGTAATTTAGATTTATGTGGTGTATATTGTGGGTCTGGGAATAGCATGTGTGTGCCATGTCCAGACCCCTAATACAAACTTAAAAACAGTCCAGATTTCGCTTGACTGTCCTGCTATCCCGACTGCCTTCCACTTTGTCCTGATAAGTGGGCTACACTGGAGACGGTTTTTTTTACTTTTAAATTACTATTTTAATTTTTGCCCTGTGTGGCATGACAATAGGGGTGGTAGGGCGCTTATTTGTCCCATTTTTAGGCTCCAAAATGTTGGGAGGTATGCTAAAAAATCCTGCATTGCCACTTAGTACGAATATATAATCTCATAGGTAAAGTATTATAAATCTATAGATGTCTAGTCTATCTCAGCGGTGGTCATTTCTTAGTATGTATTTGGTTGCAAACACAGGATTTAGATCTATCTATAAAACTACCTATGATGCATGTGACAGCTGGAACGCTGGAACATGTGTTATTATTGTGTGTGGCATTCATGCGTTCATTTTTGAAGTCTTCTGAGTGCCTCTTTTCTTTGATTTTTTTTTTTATTATCTATAAAGCCAAATATAGCTGTAGATACATCTAGTTACAGTGTATCTAGTTATGTGTCCATTTGGCTTTCCGGCACCCTGCCCTTTCCTGTCACGATTTAGTAGTAAGCTAGTGTTGTGCAGAGGGCACACAACAGATGTTATTGTGCCATGTGTGAAGACAAGTTTGAGGGAAGCTCAAGTGACTGAAGTTAGATATAGGTGGGAAACTGGCAGGAAGCGACAGGCTGAGAGTGGCCGAGAGGGGGTGAGGGGCGTGGAGACTGCGGAGGAGGAGAAGAGGCAGCGGATTGTAGGGAAGATGATGTGAAGGAGTTTCACCATTCGTCTAAGACTAGGGCTGGTGAGCGGGAAGCACAGAGCAGTGTCACCTCATTCCCAGGATAGAGGAACCTTCGTCAGGGACCGCTCCAGTCATTGTACATTTTGCCGGGACTGTGGCAATTTTCTTCTGCTGATCCTTGTGGAGACTTCCTAGGGGGATGATGGAGCATGCATACCCTTCCTACAGCAGCCGGAGCCCGGTGTGGGATGAGATGGTGGGTATACGGCGTTAGCAGGGGAAGTGTTTTCGTAGTTGTCGGAGTAAAGGGTGCAAAGTGCACTGATCTCCTCCATGCCATTTCTCACCCCGCATCAGCTCCTTAATGACATTCTAGCTCTCCATTCCACCCGCTGTCACACTAGTTTCTCACCGTGTTTAGTCTTGTAAATGACAGCCTGGCTGTTCCTGAGCTCAGTTGACCTAGTTTTGTCTGGTGGTTAAAGTAATGTATGGCAGACAAGTCACTTTCTATTTGTCCCAATTTCATGCTGGTATATTAAATGAAATACCAGGATAATATNATATACCTCATACAACTGTGACCTCACCTGCTTTGATTACATTTAATGTCAGCTCCACCTAACAATGTAAGGTTATCCATGCCTAGAGGAGTGGTTACACAGCCTCTTCCTACAGGTCTTGACACACTCAAGAAGAGCAAGAATTAAAAAATGCTGCACCCTTTCAGAGATGGAGTAGTCTATAATTATTTCCTTTTTTGTGATGTGTGTATAAAATATATACAGCACTGTACCCAGCTAAACATATTCTTAACTTGTACTTGCCACAAAATATATACAGCACTGTACCCAGCTAAACAGATTCTTAACTTGTACTTGCCACAGTATTTGCTGCAGATAATACTGTGGCCACCTGTACAGCTAAACTGAAATATTCTTGTCATCAGCTGCACCTGATAATTTTCATGTCTGCTGGCGATAAAAAAAAAAATACTTATTTTGGTTCTTGTGAGTTTGGCAATTAAAAAGTTAATCTGTCATTACAAAAATAATTCTGTGGTATCTACAACTACTTAAGATCTTTTATAGATGTACTGGTAATGTAGTGACCCTTGTCTTTTAGAAAGGAAACAGATCTCCTTGTATGTGAAATAGAAAGAAACTAAATATCTACATTATGTAAATATTGAAACCTTGTTTATAGACTAATCAGAGTCGTGCTGTATACAGTTCATTGACAATTTTGTTGCTTCAATAACATAGCAAGCCCTAAAGCACTCCACCCACTGACTGGGTCAGAGTGAAATCACAAGAGGGTCTCAGGACTTATAATCTCCATGTGATCTCAGGATTTGGCAGAATTTTATACTACACAAGTTAAATCTTTTTAGAGATGCATGCAAGTATTTTTTTGGCAGCGGTTGGTCACAATTTTTTTTTTAATGTCTAAGCCACATGATACATCTTTTATGAGGTTTTAGACTTATTGGGCTGTATTTAGAATTAATAAATAAAGCTGATTTACGTATGCAACGAATGTAAGCCTGAATAGGTATTGCACATGTGGCTCGATGCTGAGTTCCATGCATAAATCAGCCTCTGCAAGGGGGCAGGGCAACCCACAATGCTACAAGATATTTATGGTGGATGGCCTTTATTATTACAATCATACAGTAAGTGCTGGGTTTAATCCTTACATATGATCCTCTATTCCGCACGCATAGAGTTGCGATCTTATATAGATGTGCTAGGGCTGAATGCATTGACCCTTTTAGTAATGGAACTATAATTGTGAGCCTAATCCAGAACTAAGAATGACAGGCGACTTGCGCATGCTGGATGTGTAAGTCACCTATTCATACAGTACATGCACGATACTGTGGTTATGCATGGAAGTTCTGGACATATAAAACTTTCTGTTTGTCCAGAATGTCTGTACTGTTGTGCTGCTGAGATATTTACAGCAGTTCAAACATTCCTCTGGCTGCTTGAGCGGATCCTGGCTGTTATTAGGCAGCCAGGATGCTTCTCTCTTAGGAAGCTGGATAACAGCAATCATGGCTGTTGCTAAGCAGCCAGGTTGCTGTATACATAGCACAGCCATAGCTTCTACACCAGGTGCTAGCATAATTAATAGGTCTTAGCTGGTGCCTAAAAGAAAGGGTTCAGATCAACCAGAGCAGGGAGACTCTCCAGCTGTAATTGGCTGCTCTATATTTAAATACCCAGCTGGGGGAACTTGCTATTGCTCTTGTGTTTGCCTTATCTTGTCACTTTTATCTCTGGCCTTCTATTTCCTTGCCTTGTTAGCCCTGCTACCCGCTTGTCCCGTTTGTTCATTGTCCTGCCTCAGTCTTGTCGGTCTTCTATAGTCTGTTTTCCGTCTACTTCCCTAGTATCTGTTTCTCATTACCTTTTTACATGTATATCTATATATCTGCCTAGATACCTTGAATCTGTATACCTGCCTGGACCATGTTACCTTGTACCTCGTCTGTCCTGTCCAGTTTGTACCTGTTCAGTCCCTGTCTTTTTGCAGTGTCTGACTCCTAAATCATTATTGCTCCCACTCCGGAAGCTGCCATCGGGGGGCCACAACCTGCTGGGTGCCTGTCGCACAAGTCTATCACCACCATTGGAGGCCCTAGCGAAGACCTGGCCCGAGTTAGACTCTACACCCTGGTGCATACTGACCATAATACGCACATGGGACATTCCAGACCTCTGTGCGTAGTTTATATGCATGGTGGGATGGGTTCCTATTTAAATATTACAGTAACTGCTGGGTTTAGCCCTTACGTACCATTGTGTTGTCCGCATGTTTACACTTACATGTGGACAAGATAAGGTAGGTTTCTGAACACTGAATTAAGTGTAAAAAATTGGGTATGTGAGTGGGGGATTGCCCTTTCCACTTGCATACGGAATTTAGGAGTGGGAGGACTTACAAAACCCCTCCGTTTGGCCACAATATATACTAGTCTTGGATCTGGTCCTATTTTTTTTTCTATTATGCAAGTGTTCTGAAATGATGTTGCATTCCTCTAAGATCATTAGCAACTAGTATGCCGCAAAGACCGATCCTTCATCAATAAGTCATCACTACCAATATTTCTTGATATTACCAAGCACATACTGTCTGATATGCTGGCTGCACAAACTCTGGACTGGATCCAGAATTCAGCAAATTGCCTTTTTACTTGTAATGTGTGGAAAATGACTGCATGTGAGGTATGGTTCTGGATCCTCCTGATCCAAACTTCCATTCTGGAAGTGTTTCTGACTATGGGAATTATGGAAGGCTGGATACATCAGGATCCGCCGTTGGTTTCCCACATTTGTGCTTAATGCCAGCATAATGAGTCTGGATATTGCCTCATGCAATCAGTTCCTTGCGTAGGACCACTCTACATTAAAAAATACTAAATCTACATGACCTAGTATCTCTAATATATATATAGAGAGAGAGAGAGAGAGAGAGAGATCGGCATACTCATCCATTTATTTTAGGAAGTGGCATCTGCCAGCGAGTTGAGTAACCTCTCTGGGGACTTTTAGGGTTAGGGGGAGGGTTAGGGTTAGCGCCATGGAAGGGGAGGTTTAGGTTTAGGATCAGGCTGTGGGGAAGGGAGAGTTAGGGTAAAATGGGGGGTTAATGTAAGGATTAGGGAAAGTGTTGGGGTTAAATTTGATACTTACCATTCGGAGCACCGTGTTTGGTTCTCTGGCAATTGATTGCTTTGCCTCTTCAAGGCAGAAGCAATTGATTTTCCAGCCAGTTCGGAACTGGCTGAGAGAGAACGGCCCTATTGTAATAGGATCATTCTCAATGGGGACCCACACCCCTATTTTACACAGTGCTTAAGTATTTACAAAAGTCCCTTCACAGGGGCTTATTCCAAACCTGGCCATACACTAGTACAATTATCGGTCCCAACAGCGGGAATGTCCCACCTCTCCTGCTGGGACCGATAATTCCTAGCAGAAGAGGGGAGGGGGAGAGTGCTTTCTATGTTGCTGCTGATTTATATCTATGTACAAAACTGCTCTGACAGCTTTGAAGGTTTTCTTCTAAAGCTGTCAGAGCAGCATAGTACATAGATATACAGCAGCAGCTATTGCAGGGAGTAGTACAGACAGGGATCAGCAAAAACCACGCTGATTGGCTCCCTTCAAATATTGGGCGTTTTATCCCGATTTAAATCAAACATGCTAAAAGATCAAATCATCTTACCAGAGCGTTTCTGGTGCGTTTATTTGGCGTTTTTAAAATTGATCTGTGTCATACACTAGAGCAGGGGTTCTCAACCCATGGTATGCGTACCACTGGTGGTACGCGTACCTGTTAGGTGGTACGCGGCAGGCCTCAGGTCCTCTGGCTGTAATGTTGTTTGGTATAATAGTGCCAGACTTAAGCTGATTTTTTTCTCACTGTGTCAGTAAAGATCAGTTTAAGCCTGCAGCCTATCACACTAAACAACATTACAGCGTCCAGGAACACGAGCTGAGGGGGCGGAGCTTCCGACTGGCACTGCAGGAAGAGGATCCAGAAAGCTGATGGAAGGAAGGAAGTGCTGGAGGCTGGATCAGGTAAGGTAAAAGGTGGAACTGGAGTGTGCATTGTGTGGAGAGGGAGATGCCAGAAGGGGGGAAATGTGTGATATGTAATGTAGAGAGGGATATAAAAGAAGGGCAGGGGTGATAATGTGTGGAGAGGGATATATATATGAGCAGGAGAGTGCAATGTGTGGAGAGGGAGATAGTGCATAGCGTTTAAATTGTGTTAGTCATATTCGCATTTAATTTCCAACCAACCTTAGATTTTTCCATTTACTGCTTTGCTTTCCAAGATCCAACCTCGCATAATGTCCTATTAATTTTCTATAAATAAACCTGTTTGTATTCGAACGCACTGAGCCTCTATACATGTCTGCAGATGTGTACTGTATGGGAACAGTGTTGGATAGACATGCTTAACAGTAAACAGGGCTGTGCAACGTAATATGTGCAGGTATTGTGATCAGTCCTGGCTGTGAGCTGTGATATCTCACCAGCCTGGCTCCCTGGGGTTGGAATTGGATAGAGAAGTTTATTTTTTATGTTCATTCCTTAAGTCCAGTTTGGGTCCTACCAGACCTTAGGCTAATTTTAATCATGAATATAATGCAAGGTTGTAGTGGGCCAGACCTCTCTCGCAAGCTGGGGAAAAGAGGCTAGAGAGAGATTTGTTATGGTACGTGAGGCTGGCTGGCAGGTTTCTTTGGATTGAACACTGTTATATTAGGACAACTGGAAAGACCAGGGGCCAGGTTTACTAAGCTGTGGCTTTGGAAAAGTGGAGATGTTTCCCATAGCAACCAATTAGATTCTAGCTGACATTCTCTAGTATGTAATAGAAAAGTGAGAGGTAGAATCTGATTGGGTGTTATTGGCAACATCTACACTTTTCCAAACCCACAGCTTAGTAAATCTGGCCCTAGATCTTGTGTATCCAGATCTGTACTGAAATTGTTTTGTGTGTGCAATCAGAAAATGTTTAACAACAAGGGTAGGATCACTTAAAAGTGCTAATGGAGCGCCCTGCAGCAGTGCCTCCAACATAGTGTCCAAATACCTCTAAAACAAATGCTAAACAGTGGGGGTATGGGGGAGGAAAACAGCACTGGGATTAACAATAAATAAATGTAAATACTATGTCTATATACCTATATTTAAATATACCTAATATATTAAACATCAGTCAGTATAAAGTCCTTATGAAGTTCATGTGTAGTAATATAGTTCATGTAATAATAGGAACAATCCCACACCAAGGTGACTGGGAATCCTGGGGAACAGCTGCTTATACAATTGTCACCTAAAGGAAGGCAGGCCCCCTGGATGAGAAAAGTCCTGAAGCAAATGTGCACTAAGCTGATCTTTGACACATTTTGGGTGCAGCGCTTTCTCAAAAGTATCTTTAGAGAGGGCTGCACTTGAAACTTGTGAAGTATACCTTATGTACTGCCATTTGGGGGAACGAGTATACTAAGATACTTTGAGGGACCGGTGGACTTATCTAAAAACATTGGACATTATTCACACTTAAGAAGCTTGTGCTTATTAAGTGCTGGGAAATAAGAAATGAGCTACTACGCATGCTGTAAAGACGGCACATACTTAAGGAAATAGGAGGCGTGCCACGGCATCCTCAGGGAGGACTTAGGAAGAATGGGAGTGGGGATGGATGTTAAGGGACGGAATTTTTAAGATATGTGCGGGTACATGCTTTTCCTAAGTGTGAATACAGTCTATTGAGACATTCTTTGGCACCGCTTAATTTCCTGTATTTACCTTCAATATGAGCTACACATGTACTTCAATAGGACTTTATACTGATTGAGGTTTATATCCGAATATATACATATATCGTATTTACATTTATTTATTTATTGCTCTGCGGTGTCTATCCCATCTCCCTACAAACATTTTATATTTACCGTTTGATTGTAGTAATATAAAATCAAGTTTTTGATTGAAGCTGTGAATGCTTTTTAACCTATAAATTTCATCCCAATATTTATTACAATTTGTTTAGTTTCTCTAGACTTTTTAAGGAGATTATTAAGAATTTACATCGTGTGTATATACCACAATAAATACAATATACCACAATAAATACAATATACCACAATAAATACAAGTACTTTCAATTAAAAGAGCCCATTGAAACTATCAGTGTACTTTGCTACGTGGTATAAATGTGCTAATTTCATAATACCTTTGGCAGATATTATGTAGTTTCGTTTACAATATATTTAACTTGCATAAACTAGTATTTTGATATATTTCACAGACAATAATGTAGCTGCATAGTTCTGACTTGCTCTAAACCTCAATATTTCCATATTGTGAAATTTTCCTGTAAAACCAGGTACACACCTATCCAATCATAGTTGAGATGCGATGGCTGTTACAATTTCACTGATAATTACAAGTCCTGATGAGCATGCAGATTTATGTGTACACACTATACCAATTTACCAGCGCAAATTTAATTTAATTTCCTTAAGTCTGAATCAGGCCCAAGATCAGTTTGTTTTTCCACACATGAAAGGCAAACCTTTCTGCTGTGCAATTTATTCTAGTAGGTGGTGCTTTCATCAAGCTTTTCATAGGATGGTAGTTCACTTATCTCAAAAGAAATAATTTTGGCAAATATTTGTTAGTATCAAATTGGTGCACATCTATGCTTTTTAAAAGCTATGTGTAAAATATGCCCTTGACCCACTTAATTGACTTTAATGACAACTAATTAAAGGTACTTTTAATGGATAGAGGAGGTATAACTTCCAAAAGCTGCAAATATAATGCAAATGCTTATTGGTGAAAAAATAACAGTTCATGATTCTGGATAGTTGATGGTGTATTTGTCTATTGGAATAGAGACTTGGGGCTGATTCCAAGTTTGGGAGTAAAGGTATATCGGGTGTAAGTGTACAGCTAAGCTTACACTGCCATAAGCCTGCATTAATTCTATCGTGCGGATCAGCGATCCTTATGACCGCTAATCCGCAGAAGTGTGGGAGCCCCCCTTCCACACTGTACAATTTGCATGCTTCCCCCCGCCTGCTGTGGAGGGGAAGCACTGCCCATTTCCACTGAAATGGGCACGGATGGAACAAGGTTCCGTTCGATTGTTTATATGCTAGGGTTACTATAGTAACCCTAGCGTAACATCTGCAGGGTGCATGCTCCCTCCAGTGAAGTCAGGCCACTTACGCAGATTTGTATCTTTCAGTTCATATATTCTCAACCAGGGATATGTGTACTTCTGGTGGTATGGGAGGAAGGGGAAGGGGGGTATAACCAGTATTCACCAGCACTTTTTAACTAGGAGAGAGATCGGAGGCAAAGGAAAGCATATGTTAAAAATAAATGACAAAGATGAAAAAAATAATCATGTGAAGGGGATATGTCTGCCTGCTATTTTGCAATAGGAGGGGCATATGAAATGGAATAGAATAGAATTTCAAACTAGTACTCACCAAGAAGAGTTTAAGATCTACTGATCTAATACATTGATTGAAACGCTATGTTAACTATACTTTGCATGGGAAAAGTCTTCCATATAATCCTTTGACAATGGTACCAGGAATAAACATGGCTCCTATGTTGTGTAAATGGGTTAACACACGTTCTCTAACCCAAGTCCGTGTCCCCTGTTGTTATCTAGGTTATTAATTGGTTGGTGTTGGCATACCTTCAGTACTTGTATGTAGGCTATCCAAATAAGGCAATTTTATACCTGTCCACACTGGGGTTAATCCAGAGTTATGAGTAACTTTATAAATAGGTGCAAATTTACACCTCCACAATTTTTGTGTGGGATAGAAATTAAATTGTTTTGCATGCATGGAAAATAAGTCAAGACTTTAATGCTGACAAAAACTAAACAACCTTTTTTTTTAACCTCTAAATAGGAGTTGAGATACCAAATATCACAACCCCTTCAGATTGGACAGTTTAAATGTGCTTTCCCCTGCAGTTCAACATGGTTTTGACGAAGGGCAGATTTTCCACTGGAATCTGAACTTGAGTAGCATGTAAGATCCATATAATGTTATTTGTTAATTAATCTTCATGAGATGTGCAGAACGGGAGGGAACACAGAAGTCGGACGCAAGGCTACCCATCCATCTATGTTCGCTTCCAAGTGGATGCTTTTAGTGCTTTTGCTAAGTGCAGCACCAGCCCGGATTCCTGGCGCTCCCTCCAAACTATGCACCATCTCAGGGACTGGTGTAAGATGGAAGACATTTTCAAACATTAAATGGCCCAGGCTGAAGATAAATTTCCCTTTATAATCCGCCATGATATGGCCTTCCTACAGTCACAGCACTATATCAGCGGCACTGTTAGGCGCTTTTCCCCATAAGACTGGCACAACCCACTAGATAAATTGCTGTCAAGTGAACCCCCAAAACATAAAGCCATTTCCCAACATTATAATTTTCTTCATATTTATTTTGACCATGAAACGTCCTCCACAGGCTTGGCTAGATAGGTGCAGGAGTTCCCCTCCCTTACCACTACCACTCTGTTAAAACATCTGACTAAGTCCGTTAAACTCCTCCCAGCAGTAACATATATTTATCACAGAGCTTATCTGTCTCCCTCACGGTGTGCCCAAATTGGTCTTTTCCTGAATCACCATTGCCCGAAATGTGGATCCCCTAGAGCGGATTTACGCCATAGCTTTTGGGATTGCCCAGTAATTAAACGCTTTTGGACCCAGGTCTGGAGATTCTCAATTACATTTTTTGGTGGATTCATTTCCCTTGACACCTGAATGAACAATTTTTGGCATACTCCTGCTGGATGTCATGGTGAGGGGAGAGTGCAGGAAGCTGCTTTTAGCGATCTCAGCCGCCACAAGAAAAAGCATTCTCCAGGTCTGGATCCAGAGCTCATCTCCCTCTATGCCCCTGTTTAGAGAAATTGTATCATATATTTCGTATGGACTGGCTGGAATCAGTTACACAAAAAGAGTCACTTTTCAGGAGAAACTTTCTTTAACACATGGGAAAACTTTATTAATATCCCTGCAGACAATGTTAAGACTCAAAATAGATCATGTTTTTATTTAACTACATGGTATACCACTCGGATGCACATTGAGGACCCCCCGATTGTGTGGCGTGCAAGTTAACGATTTAGGTCAATATTCTCAAGGTTGCTAGAATACCCCTTTTTACTCATACTTCATTGAGATGTGACTTGTGTGTGCCATATTTCTGTTTTTTGGGGGAGTTATTTTTAGAGGCTGTGATCTTCTTGTCATTTCTTGACATAACGTTCTCTAAGGATCTTAAGCACACTTATCATTATGTATTGATGAATCTTATTGGTTATTCAATATATTAGATGTTGACATTGAAAAGCTGTCTGCAAAAATTGTGTTGACATTGCAATGACTTTATACAATTTCATATTTATGCTTTAATAAAAAATTCTAAAAAAACAAAACAAAAAACATGGCCATCTTTGTTTTAAAAACACATGTTATCACATGTTAAATATATACAATAAAAAATATATATCAAAATATATATCAAAATGATGAAGGCTTTCATTTTTAAAATACATTTCTGGCCATGCACTACACTATATTTATTTATTTAAGCATGAATAACAGTGTATTGATAAACCATATGTTCAGGCATATATTTAACTAGGAGTATACGTTTTAAGGGTTGTTATTTGACTGTAAATAAAAAAAAATCTGAAACACGAAAACTTTTGAAAAACATTTCCAGTCAGTTGCTTGAGGTGATTAGAGTTGCTGGATTGATGAAAGTAAGTGAAAATACCACTTAGTCTTAGTATAGACTTCTTCAGACCTTTCTACAAAGGAGATTGGGGTTTTAAACATAGCGCGGCAAGGATATTGCACTTAATGCATCAAGATTTAAATAGTTTATTCTCTCTGGGATTCCCAGACTTTTTCATTGCCTCACCTGCTGACCTCTGTGTCAAAAACATGTACTGAGCTATTCAGTATAATGTATACTTATTATAATGTATTGAATAATTTTTTTATTTTTTTATTATTATATACTTTTTGGAGGTTTCATAGCTTCATAATTAAATTATGAAAGTAAATAAAAGTAAACCTATTCAGCGTTACTGGGTATTTGGTAAATCTTTATTTGGAAAAAATGTTTACCTAGTAAACCATGTGGTGGCAGTATAGCGTAAAATTGTGTATAATTATTTTGAAATGTATCATTTAGCATTTATTTACAACTTTAATTACCTTAACTTGAATTTGTATATTTATATGTCCTTTACATTTCATACGTTAAATCTTTTTGTGATTAATTAGAAAGCTCTTTGGATATAGGTGTTCAGCATGATAGATCTTGTTTTTAACTTTTTATCCTGATCATTTCTGTAATAGTGTTAATTATTTGTCCCAATGTAGTTTTGGCCTGCTAACAGTTATTTATTATTGCATTGAATCTGTGCAAAGTTAGTCGCGATTTTCGCATGGCATGATTTGTAATTATGCGATCTTATTGAAAAATCCATATGACTATTATCATCAACAATTTTAATACATCTGTGATTTATAATCTGATATAATCATTGTATATTTCCCATGCAAAGAGAATATAATTTGAAAATGAAGGGGAAACTGCTTTACAAAAAAACTAACATTTTTAGACCCCATGTTCTTGCATCCCAAAGGACCTATCAATATTGCATATGTACTTATCTGCTATATTAACCTGGTCTGTGAAGTAATCAAGGCCAGGGTCCTGACTCAAAGCAGATGAAGCCTCAAACAGATGTTATTTGACTCCCTATAGCCATGATGGCTAACCTGTTGCACTCCAGGTGTTTTAAAACTACAATTCCCAGCATCCTTTGTTAGGTATCTGCTATGTTTTTGAAGTTAAGGCATGCTGGGACTCATAGTTTCACAACACCTGGAGTGCCACAGGTTAGCCAAGCCTGCCCTATAGTATTATTTGAGCAGTAAGTGAGAGAGTGGCTTCTGAGAGTGGAAACCCAAAATGGCACTATGTGGTATGTTTAATAAAGCTTCTAATAAGAAAAGTGGAGCTGTGCCAATATCAGCCAATCTAATTCAGTTATAATTTTTTGAATGTCTGGTAAATAAAAGCCATAGGCAACACCTCCACTTTTCCTTTTTTAGACGTTCCTTCAAATATACTCCTAGGTATCTAGTGCCATACTAAGTGTAAAATAGACTATTGCAGAAATCAATATCCATCAACATTATCAGCCATTGCTTTAGTTGACTTTTAAAACTGGGATTGATTGTACAGTCTGTGTGACATACCTAGAGCTAAAATTATGGGATATATATGAAAATGTTAGTATGCTATTAGTAGGGAAAGGGAAATTTTATAGGAAAAATTATCTAAAAATGTTGGCAAGTGTTAAAAACTAACTTCTAAACACTGCCGTAAGAAGGCATAGACCAGCTTCAAATAATACTTTGCCTCAGAGCCTTATTTGCTTGTTAAATCCCAATGTTGCTATACCATTACTGTTAGCTAGCAATAAAGAGAATACATATCTAAATTTGTTCATGGATGTTGTGGACACAATTAAGTGTGGGTGATGTTGAGTGGATCTGGAAACAGAGAAAAGGACAGCTGATTAGAGCTAATTGTCTCATCCAGTCTGCTCAATTTTGTTTTTTAAACCATACTGACCCTATTTGACCCTCAGTTTAGTTTAGAATATCCTTCTATTTAACATTAGCATTTTTAAAATGTTCTACAGCGTTAGCCTCTACCACCTCAAATGGGAGGCTATTCCACTGATGATCTACCCTTTCATTAAAATCATTTTACTACATTTTCTTCTAAACCTACTACTCTCTAGTTTACTCGCATACCTTCATGTTCTACTACAATTTTTTATTTATTTTTTGCAAAATTCACCTTCTTATACCTGTTTAAACCTCTTGAAATGTTTAAAAGCAACTGTTATATCCCACCTTTTTATTTTCTGCTGCCAGATAAACATTGGCCATCTGGTTGGTGTAAACTCTGGTTGCTCACGATTTTTTTGTCACATAAATGATTTAGTAGCTTTTATTTTATTAAGGAAAATCTGTTTAATTAGAATTTTACTCTGGAAAAGTGAGAATCAAAAGAGATGTCTTGAATGATGTGTAACATAATTATGTCCTTCGTTAGATTGGTTATTTTGTGAATCAAAGTATAACCTAACAAGTAGCAGGCTCTCTTCCATCATGTTGGTTACAAAAATAATAAAATTAAGCTATTGTAGCTTTATGGCCATATACAACTGGCACTGGTGACCTCTGTGTAACATACAGGAATTGTGGTCAGTGTGATGATATGGTTTGATTTGTGATGCATCAAACATGAAATACCTGTATACATTGCTAAACATGAAATACCTGTATACAGTGCTAAATATGAGATACCTGTATACAGTGCTAAACATGAGATAAATGTATACATTGCCAAACCTGAGAGAACTATACATTGCCAAACCTGGGAGAACTATATACAGTGCCAAACCTGAGAGAACTATATACAGTGCCAAACCTGAGAGTACTATATACAGTCAGCGCTAAACCTGAGAGAACTGTATACAGTCAGCGCTAAACCTGAGAGAACTATATACAGTCAGTGCTAAACCTGAGAGAACTATATACAGTCAGCGCTAAACCTGAGAGAACTATATACAGTCAGTGCTAAACATGAGAGAACTATATACAGTCAGTGCTAAACATGAGAGAACTATACAATGCTTGTGTAATAGCTTCTTCGTTTATTTAGTGGTGAAATGTATCAGGAAGTGTACATCTTGTGTAACCACCATCAGTCTATTTATAGATAAACACTATTTACTTTTGTGTAATCCTGGGTGATAGCCCTGGCATGGATCCAGAGGGAATGGCCTTGGCGGGAGGGGATCATTGAGGTTAATGCTGTGGGGGAGGACAGGTCGGTGTTCTGTGTGAGGGACTGGGCGGGGTGACATGTGTCCGATCCGGTGGCAGTATTGTGGTGGGGGTGATCGGCGGCGATAGTGTAAGGGGATGTGTGGGTGGTGTTACTACGAGGAAGGGGTGGCTCTGGGTGTGTGTGGCTTGGCACAG
Organism: Limnodynastes dumerilii; assembly: GCA_011038615.1. Classification (NCBI taxonomy): domain Eukaryota; kingdom Metazoa; phylum Chordata; class Amphibia; order Anura; family Limnodynastidae; genus Limnodynastes; species Limnodynastes dumerilii. Next base: position 392,800 of record WWET01000792.1, on the reverse strand, counting down.
GGAGGAGGTGTTACTACATGGAATGGGTGGTATGGGGTGGCTGAGGAGGAGGAGGTGTTGTTAGTACATGGAAGGGGTGGTCGGTGTCGGTGGAAGATGGCGGCCAGGCGCGCCACTGTGCCCGGCGCCTCCGTTATAGCTCCTGCCGGTAGGAGGGCATTGGGCAGCCTGTCTGACACGGATTGGTTTGTTTTCTCCCGGCAGGAGTGTGACAAGATGTCCGGGACCGGTATGATGAGGGATCCTCAAGCCGTGACAACTTCAGGGACTGCAGCAGGAGACGAGTCTTCTGACAGCGAGGGGGAACATGAGGGACCCCAAAAACTCATCCGCAAAGTGTCCACCTCCGGCCAGATCCGCAGCAAGGTATGAGACGTGTCTTCCCTGTCATGTGTGCAGCACACAGCTGTATGATTAATGTTACATGCACAGCAGCTGCTGTCCTCTCATGTGTCTGTCAGCCAGGGTTCCGTTCATGTGAATGGGTGCAGGGATGTCCATGTAATAGGTATAGGGCTTGTCATTCAGGGATGACATGAGTGCAGTGCTGTCACACAAGCACATTGGATTGTGTGCAATAAAATCCGATTACCACATTTGTATGAAAATAAAGTTGGAAAGGCATAAAATGACTTTTTAAAAACGTTATTTGCAATATGTAGTATGTATAAGGATTGTTTATTTGCAGTTGTAGCTGTTCAAATGTTTGCTTTAAAAAAAAAGTTGTTTCCTGCTTTCTGCTGAGAGAAGTAAATGTGCTGTGAAATCTAGCAACAGGGCTGATGTATTTTTAAATCTGACACTGCACCCAGAGTTAAAATAATTAAGGTTGACTACTATTGTTAATCCAGGAGAAAATACAATACCAACTCAGGTTGTGGATGGAAATGACTTTTTTTTATATATATAAAGCAAACCATCTTGTTTTGTTGTAATACCACCTATGTGTATTAGATTTTAGATTTATGTTCGCATGCTCATATTTTGTATTCTCCCTCTTTTGCTTATTGTTAGTAAATAAACTCCATGTAAACAAGAAATTTGAAACTTTCATACAATTAAAAACAACAGGACTTGTACATGTTCAGCAATTAATGTTTCAATCAGGTATTTGTCTTCATAGTGTTTGCATCGATGCCCAATGTTTTTGTGTCTTTGAGTATGTGTGAACTAGTGGGAAGTAGTATTGGTCTCATTAAACACTGTTGGAGCATTCAGATTCTTCCAGAACCCTGCTGGTACCGAGTGCACATCTTTTTATTTATTTTTTATTTTTTTATTTGCACCTTTATGTGGCACTGCTAGAATATGAAGTCATTGGTGTTCTTTTCCGTCTTAATTTTTTACTGAATACCTACATATGATTCAGTAGTAGCTTCTGCCTGAAAGAAGCCATGGCAGGGCATGGAAGTATAGATTTTTTATTTATCTCTGCATTATTTATAGTGATCTATTACTAATTGGCTATTTGACTAGTATTTGATCACAATCTGGTGATCTGTTATCATCATACTTGGTACCTCTAAAGTGTAATAGTTTTGACTTAAACCAGAGCATGCACAAAGACTCCTTTGCAGCAGTTGTGATACAGTAAGCATTTTTACATCTCCATGTATAATAATTTGTGTTCACTTATTTTATCGCAACAAGCTTTCAAGGCAAAAACTTTTTTTAAAAATGTATGCTGTTTATTAGTAGTCTATTTGTTTAATTCAACTGATTAGCCGAGAGTATGTTTTGTGAAGAATTCTAGTAGTTCAAGTCATATGACAGGAGGTATTAGTATCATAAGTTTGATAAAACACTTTAATTTTGATTGAGCCTAGAGTGGACAGACTATTGTTCACATCAGTTGTCAAACAGTCAAAACCGGTACTGATTGTTTGATCTGTGAGAGCAGACATGCTTTATCAGATAAAGTGATTATCCAGTCTTTGGATAATCGCTTGGTATGGTCAGCTTTAGCTTTCTTCTGTGTCTTGGTAGAAGTCGTAGAGATAAATTCTTAGTAGCTGTACCATTCATTGGATAAATACACTAGTGAAAATCTCATGCAGTGAGTGAGAATCTTTCTGTGCAAACTGGTTGCTTTAAGTCTGGCTAGGGTACAGTAGAGCAAGGGTTTTAGTCATTGTCACTGACAGACATGTCTGGAGGGAGATGAACTACTTGTCTTTCACAGATTTATCAGACAGGGAGGGAGGTCCTGGCCATGGGGGTTGCTTTGATTTTCTTGTTCATAGAACCAGTTTATCTTGCATTACATTCTGACCTGTCACAAAATGTAGGACAAGATCCTGTAAATGTAGTTGTATAAGTTATACGGAAAGAAGCCATCTATCGCTAAGCTGGTAACCTAAAATAAATAGTAGTTCACTGTACAGGTATTTAGTGTTTTGAGATACAGCAGCATCTCATTTATATAATGATGAATAAAATAATCAGTCCAATGATTCACCACTCCAGTAACAAGAAACATGTAAATATCATATGACTTAGGTGCCTTCTCTGCAGTCAAACACTGTAGTACATATACCTCCAAACAAGCTGCACTCCAAGATTTGTGCAAAGTATCACAAGTACAATCTAGATCTGGTCCAAACCTAGATTGTTCTCATGATACTTTGCACAAATCTTGAAGTGCCGCTCGTTTGGAGAACACTACAACGTGCTTTGTCTTGTTTTCGGAGTGCCGGTCCTGCACGCATATGTATGGCGATCCCTTTCGTTGGACTCTCTATTTGACAGGGCACCTGAGGAAGTTGTCTGCAATAGTTACCTACTGGAGTGCCCACTTTTCTGGAATATATATGTATATATGTGTGTGTGTGTGTGTGTGTGTGTGTGTGTATGTGTATATATATATATAA
>WWET01000792.1:372854-388345 GCA_011038615.1 Limnodynastes dumerilii | reverse complement strand
CTTTGCTTTGCATGTTTCTGTTTAGTTTACTGTATCCTTATTATTGTTTCTCTCAACTAAGCAATGTTACTTTTTGTTAATAAAGTTTTTATCTGTTAGTCTGAAGAAGTTCTGGTTGCCTTGGCTGTTTTAATCCATAGGGATTGTGGGAATAAGTAATTGGGTGATAGTGCTCATGCTGACCCAAGAATATAGTACGTGGTGGCAGCTTGGCTTCAGTTATATATAGATTTTTACCATGAAGGTGTTGTAATAGAGTATTATATGTGGATATAATAACTAATGCTTAAAGCTAAAGTAAACCCCCAGGAACTTGGAGTTAATGACCCTTAGCTCCTGACAATGCTATTTTTGCATCCTGTGGTCAGTCAGCTGGTCCATACATGATAGACAATAATGACACTTTTAATGTTCTTTTAAAATGATCTTGTCATAATGCATGCTGATTCTATGATAGTACTTTCTATCCCACCCTTACTTTCTTTTTCATTTTATTGAATTAAGGCCTTGCATTTTAATCACAGTATTTAAATTAAGCTCACAAGTTTCATGTGCTGTTTGTATAGTAATAATAATTTGAGTAAAATGAAATGAGTTTTGAATATTTATAGAAATGTCCATTGTATACAGTACATGAAACAAATAAGAGCGATTTTTTATTATATTGTTACATAAAGTGTTTGATATTTGGATTCCCTTCACATTTTTTGTGAATATATGACCGATTTCATGGAGCTTTCATATGCTTAGTCACTGTGTTGTCTGATAGAGCACCATGCCTAATCTATACAAAATTTTATTATAATCATTTAATTGGGTAGCATGGCTCCATAAAAGGATTGTAGACAGTGTAAATCAGATGGCTAGTACAGTCGGTAAACGTGTGAACGCAGAGAAATGTTTCAATACTTTTGTTTTGTGTCTGGCTATAGTATATTGTGTTTCCATTTTTCTACCACATCATACATGCATGTTGTCATTTGTATACTGGCATATATAGATAAGAGCATGACAGGATGGATTTTTTTTTCTTTTTAATATACAAAGTAGGGGCTAATCCACACTGCCAGTCAACAGTAAAATCCTCTGTCATGTAACACACCAGTTTATGTCGTTTTATATAGTGCCATCTGCACTGCGGTACGCTGGAGTGGCGGTATATGATGGTATTTATACCTCAAATATTATTATTTGTATATTTCTTTTGGGAAATATGCAAATAAGATAGTATTTGTGTTCTTTTAGCTTATCAGCCACATCAATACAAATTGTTTTCACAATTTTTTTTTAAATTCATTTTTATGGAACAATTTTATGTTTTGAACAAAATCAAAGGTATAGATAATAAAATAGTTGAAACTTAAATGCTATATCACCTCAGACACATTGTTTGATGCAAGTTTTTGAAGTCTTCTTTATTTAGTTGGTGTTTATTATGCAGTGCTATACATAGGATATTTAATCACATCAGTCTAATTGGAGATTATATTTTGCCTCCAAGCAGGGACAAATAAGTGTTAATCTGGACAGAAACCTGCCATTATATATTTGGGGTGTGGGAGGAAACTGGAGCATCCTCAGGGAACCTGTGTAAACATGGAGAGAAGAAAAAATACATTAGTCTCTACTCAGACAGTAGACTGCTGCAGGGAAGACCTCAAGATGTTTTAACAGAGATCCTTCAAAGAGTCTTAAAAACATGACCGGTTGCAACACAAGTTATGGAAGATGGAAGGGAGGGATTTTTTTGACCACTACACCTGTCTTTTTTTTTTAAACTGAACTTTCCAGATATTTTCTGTAACAAACTGTTCATATAATTTTTTATGAGGGCTTTGAATTGTATCCAGGTCATAGATATCACCAGCAAAAACAATGTATTCTTACATATAATGTACTTGTTTTCTGCTGAGCTTAATGCAAGGGAGTTTACTGTAGTACCCTGATCTCCAAAACATTCTGACACCATATTCCTGGCTTTCTATAACTAGTTGTCAAATACCATATGATGATGGAGACGAATACAGCGTGTTTGGTGTTTTCTGTGGCCATGTAGACTACAGATCAATCGGGACAGCATCTGAAGGGTAAAGAAAATAGGGCCTCCAAAATGAATGATTAACAAATGAGGGTAATTGTGGCCAAATTCTGTTTGTTTTTTTGTCAACACTATAATGGTGTAGGGTTTACATTAATCTTGTAACAGTTGCAAATTGGAAGTGGTATTGAGGAAACTGATATTTGGATAAAGATCTTAGCACACTGTTTTATTCAGATGAAAACAAAAGCAAACATGCTCCCTCACTTTAGTTACATGTCACACCTGTTAAGTTAATAAGACTGCTAAATAATGCGCTTGCACTTTATTTTATTGTTGCTGATGCATTATTTAAAGATGTTTTATTTTTAGGTGCACTGTTCCTGGTCATGGGTGGTGTATGTTTGCTGTTGTAGCTAAGTGGATACACAAAACCACTAGTAAAGTAAAGGGCAGCAGCCAAACAGCCTCTTCACTTTATTAGTTTAAAAGATACCTTAGCCCTTTCTGGCCCTACCATGTATTAAAATATATACTGATATAACAAAAAGAAGTAACGTTTAAGGACTCGACAACTTTTTTTTGATCAGTGCCTTTTTTTATAATTTTTTTTTTATTTTAGTTGAAAATGAAGCATTATGGAACACCCATATGCAATAACCTAAAACGTTCCTCCACAAACTTTATTTGTGTTATAAAACACTGCCTTCTTAAAAATCATAATTCAGTCGACGTGTGGGGCCTATTGAACTTGATGCTCCTAGTAAACATGCTTTTTTAAACTTGCATTGTGAACTTTAAACTCTTTACATTATGCATAATTACACTTTGTATTGGAAAGGTGTCCATTTTCAATATAGCTTTACTACTGAATAACTGCTTCTACCTTTGTTTGCCTGTTATGGGTATCTACTAAATGAAAGAAGTCTTTAAACAACATACACGTCCTTTATGCCTTGGTGCATGAAGGATTTGTCATAGGTGCACCACAAATAACTAACAAGATATACAACACATTTATAATGGATTTATACCCAGTGATTTGCATACCTGGACTTTGTAGCAACCCTGACCTGAAATTTTCAGCTGGCAAAAAAAAAAAAAAAAAAAATGANTCTCATGTCAACAAAATTTTCAGCTGGAAAAAAAAAAAAAAAAAATGACCGGAGAGTTTTCTGGAGACGCTCTCCAGTTGCTATTATTCTGGATTCTCACTCAAACTCTGTTGGTCTTCATACCTGAAATGCTTCAGTGTGTAAAAACAATATAAAAATACATTAAGCTGCAGTAAAGAATGATACTCTTGCTGTTCGTTGAAGCTCTTAAATGGCAGATGCCATTCTTGTTGTTCTTTGTGAACTATTTCTTAGTATTTTGAGATGCATATTGATCGGGTTTATATGTATCGTAACCTAGTGCTCAACAAACATCGGTCACCATGGCAGCTAGAAATTGGGACCTGGCAACTAGATTTGCATGAATGTACAACTGTTGATTTATCTCTAGAATAGAATACTCCTCATAGTATTATTATCGGTAAAAAATTTAAATGGTGGTGATAAAAAAGTGGTGTATAATGTTGCAAACTTATAAGTAATAACTATGGATTGGATCCAGACTTCCATCACCGCTGCACTTACATGCCAGACCTCTGCTGCGTCCAGACCATTACCTTAAAATGTTATATAGTGAGGCTTTAGGAAATGACCTACTACGCATGACCTACCCTTTAGGTTCATAGATTGAGTAAGTGCAGTCTGTAAATACCGCACTTAGAAATTTATGAAGGAAGAGTCGTGCCATGGCAGCCTCTGTCCTTTTTTTAAGAGTGGGTGTTGGGAGGAATTTAAATGATCTGTGGAGATTGTGGGGAAGGGATCACCGGTTACTCAAGGAAGCCCTATGGCACTCTAAAGTGTCATGCCATAAGGTTCCAAAAAACGGGGGCGGTTTAGGGGGCAGGTCAGATGAGTTAGGTGCGGATACTGCTGCACTTAACTCATTCTGATCTGTGAATATGGTCCTAAATAATTACCTTAATATTTTATTCTTTTTGTTTTGCAACGTAGTTTTTAATTTATTACTAAATATGTTCATGCATCATTCTTATATACTTAACCACACAAGTGGGTGAATTCTGTGAAAACCAATGCTTATTATATACAAAGTGACTGTCAGAAGAAATGTTGGTTCTCGGCTTTGTCTGCATATGTTTTTGTATAGTGGTGCTAATCCAGAGCTGCACTTACACATTTTTTTTAAGGTACACGTGTAGACCTGAGCGATACATGTTAAGGAATGGCAAATCTAAATGATGAAAGCAGAATTAGAATTGGTAGTTGAAGTTTCTTAACTCAACTCTTATTTATAGATTAAAGATAAAGCTATGCAGTATGTGAGTTACATATGCAAAAGTAACATTTTGCCTGTATGTAAAAGCATTAAAATGAATTTGCCCCCCCTTACTTTGCAAAATGGTTTAGCTGAGCTGTACACTTGCAACTGTTTTACCCCTACTCTCAAACTCCGAATCAAAACACATGTGCGTTCTCTAGAGGGTATCAATTCTGCACCATTACTACAAGACATACTTACCTGTGCAAAGATGAAGCACATGTGGTTGCGAATTGCGTGTCAGGCTAATAAAATCCGTGAATTATTACAAACTACCCCAAGTTTTTTTTTACAGCTGATTTCATTTTATGCAGATCATAAAAATGCATTACTTATGGTCTTTTGTTACCATCTATTGATCATTTAGCATCTGTATTTAAATTTGATTATTGCTTGCAGAGAGCAACTTTTTTATTTTATAAATGAATGCATTCCTTCATTCTTCCTGTAAAACTAAAACAATCTTGGTACACCATAAAACTGTATTTCCCATCTCATTTAGGCTGTTTTTCACATGTTTATGTGAAATGTGTAGCGTCTATAGCATTTTTTGGCTGTTTTGCTCTATGTATACAGACTAAAATGATCAGCTCTTTCCTAGAGAACTGCTGACAGAACCACCGTTCTGTAATTTGTGTAGCAGGACATCAGTTTGCTATCAGTAAGAAAAATGTTCATATGATGACCCACTGCATGCAGGATGGATCTGTACCCAGCTTTAAAGAAAAAACCTATAAATTATATATAACTTACTATAATAATTTTGATAACTTTTTTTTTTTTAGTCCTATTTTATTTTGCAAGTGAACAAAGGATAATGGATCATTTATAGTTGCATTTAAAGGTGCTACTTTAGTGTTTAAATTACATAATTTCAAATTAGATAGATTTACGGATTATCATTTTTTTGTGACCTTGCTATGTGAAAGAAAACCACGTGTTGTGAACAGCGCTAATTTAAAATAATATATTAAATGCTTGGTTCTAATGAAAACCATAAACGGCAACCTAATGTCAAAGACAATATTTAATCATAAAAAAATGTGGAGCTGAACATATAACAATTAGCAATTCAAATACAGCAATATTCAACCATAAGAGGAATAAGGTATCAGTAACCTCTCATATGTTGCAGAGCGTCTCTAGTAAATTGAGAGTCTCAATATAATCGGAGGATAAGGTGTTAAATTGGCTGTGCGGACAATATTAGTGATAAAATAGTTCAATGGGTTCAATATATAGCTGTGCAGAAATGGTTAGGAAGGTAGGGTATTACCTGGTCCTCGGGAGATGGAAAGAAGCACCCAGTCCTCCTTGTTATGCCACTCGTGTCATCAGCTGTTTCACCATCAGTAAACAATGGGTGGCCACCCTCCAAAGTGCAAATGCAATAAATCGCTTTCCTCTGGTGTCCAAGGCACAGTCCCCATTTTTTTACATTTATGACACCTAGTGATTGTTATAGTTACTGTAGTGCTTAAAAATCAGTTTATAAAGCTGGTATTTCTAAACTATTAGGATACATCTTCCAGGCCTTTAATCATGATTTTGTAATTTGCTCATTCCCATGAGGCCTTTATATCTTTATAGTGGAGTGGCGCTGCTAACATTGGGACCAGCAGATTGAGGTGAAGGTAAAGAGTGGGAAATATTAATTATCTCATTTGCTGGTAGTTTAAATTATAAAGGAAATTAGAGTCTTTCTTTCCTTTGCTAACTGCAATTTACTATATTTTAGGATTGATCCCATCTAATTACAAACAGTGTCTGTTTGAACTCTCATAATTGTAAAAGCTTGTTTAAAAAAACCGAAATACATTAATGGACATTTGGAAACTGTAGGCAATTGAATTTGCAAATTACATTTGCTTTGCAGCTCTCATATACGCAAACCAGATTTAAGTGTCAGATGATGTCAAATTTAATTTAGCCACATCCACATTACTTGCCTGGTGGATAAAGCTTCAGTTTTGGGTGCGAGCAGAGAAGCTTGGTGTGCCCTATAAATCTCCTTTCAGATGAGGCTTCTTAGGAGGACTTTTTTGCTCACTTTCTGAAGTTAGTGCCTTCCCATTTTGGTCCTAAGCCAGCAATCCTTAGTATGCATGAGCTCGTTCTTCCTCTTGCTTCTTCCATAAAGCTCTTGAATACTGTGTGCAGTTCCACATAGAGCCCTGAACTTGGGGCATATGTAAATGTGGGATCAAGCTATCCTTTTCTGGAATTCTTCATCCCAGACTGTAAATGTTTGCTTAGAGGTATGTATTTGTATCTATTTGATTAATGAAAAAGTATATTTTTGTGCCTTGAGATTTGCTGTAAACCTTAATGTAATATTGTGTTTTTATTCTGTAGATGTGTTTACTGTAATGTGTGTTCCTCCAGGAGACTTTCCTCCTTTAGTCTAATGTGTGTTCTGTAAAGATGAATTCAAATGTCTTTATTTGTACAAATAAATCTTTGTATAAAGCTGCTGGAAAAGGTCTTATCACAGTTTACTCTAAGCAAAGGTTGAAGTTGTTTTAATCATTTTCTACCTTTTTTAGCTTCTTCAGAAACATCTCAATGGGTAAAATGTTTATACTGCAGTACATATGCTTTTTCCAATTTTAACTATAGAAATCAGTTAGCCTAAATCACATTTATATTTATTTGTTTACTATTTTTAGGGATTTTGGAAACTTAATGCAACTAAAGAAGAAAAAATATTTGGTAACATGTATAGTAGTTTGAGGAAGTACACTGAAATGTTTAGATTTTGCCCTCTTAGGAATTTTGATCATTTAAAGCACATCCATGTGTTTAGTTGGCAGAGGTTTGTGTAGAAAAAGGCTACTTCTCTGCATGGAAAGGAAGGTCTCATGGTTTTCTAAGGGCAAAATGCAGCTGAAAATAACACACCACTTCAGTTATACTTTAGTGCAATTGTTGTATTTCCTAAAAGACAACATCACACTTGCTGTAACCTTTTACATATACAAGTACTCTTTCCATGCATATAAATACTGCAGCCCAAATGTCAAATCTGTGCTGTAGTTCTATGTACAATAGAGGCAGTGATACTAAAGTTTTGTATTGCTACTGCAGCCATCAATTTGTATTCTAATCTATAGTGTTACTGAGACGCCTGTCATGTTTGAGGGACGCTTCTGCATGTATAACCTTAAACAGTAAGTCTAATATATAAAGTTAGATTAAAGTTTGCTGTGTGTGGGGTTTTTTTTTGTTGTAAGATTTTTATATCTATATTTAAAATGTTACATTTTTAAATTCAAAGCAGCAGATTAGCGTTAGACATTTCCATTTTACACAGGGTAAATTTTTTTTTATTTCTCTGCACCCACCATCTCCATTCATAAATAAAGCTCCATATGTTTGTACGACAAAAACTATCTCCTCCATGTTTACATAGTTCTTTGGAAATAAAAGGAAAACCAGTCATTTTACAATCCATTGCTAAACTTGAATTTATACTTTCAACAACAATGGATTCAGAGATTGAAAATAAGAGAGGAAAGTTACTCCTGGGCTAAACCATGTTGACTTCAGGGGAGTCAAATTTTATATGTTGGAAACCGTATTAAAGCTGAGAAGTGCCGCTTCTTAGCCCAAGTCTAAATAACAGTGTGATAGTAAGGCTGGTCAATATCTGTGAGTAGTAAGCAATTCAAAGATATATCTCTGCATGCAAAGAATACAATTAACTCTACACTCCCTGAAATCAACGTTATTTTGCCAGGAGTAACTTTCCTCTCATTTTAGATCTCTGAATCAGGTCTAATATTTTTAACAACAAAAAAAGAGGAAATAAAGTGTATTATGGTGGCAAAAAAAAATCTTTAAACTATTAATTCATTTATAAGAAGAGATAAATGAGGCAACTTCAAGGCTGTGCCGGTATTACAGTCAAGTCTCAGAACGGTTTCCTCCACGGCTTTACTTATTAACAGCTGTTTACAAGTGTTTAATTTAAACAGCTGTTTAGAGTTTTCTGTCAAGGAAGTATTGTTATCAGGAAATGTGTGCTGAACATCTTAGTTCAGCCTAGATCCAGTTAAAAACAAAACAAAAAACAAAAAAAAAAATGAATAACCTAGTTTAGCTCTTAAAAACCATCCCCTTGCTGGGTAGTACATATTATTCAGGTTTGTCTTGTGCATTGATATTTTTCCCCCCATCAACCCCTTGGATTTCAGCTGGTTGCAGATAAACATCCACACTTCTATTTAAGGAAGTAAATGGTAAAGTAATGGAAAGCAACTAAAAATAGTAACAGTGAAAACTTTTTTCCCTCCAAATACAGCTGAAGCTGTAATCTTCCTTAGTGTTTGATTGTTGTTCTAACCGTGATTTATTCATTGGCTTATATTGATTATATAGCTTGTGAAGTGGCCAATGTTTGTGAAATTCTTGTCTAACTTTACTCTATATTCTTAAGTAGTAGTTTTTTAAAATTCATTATTGTGTGAACCAAGTACGCACTAGCTTCAAAACTACTTTTAGGAATCTTTTAAAGTTTACTAAAAGAATCCAATGAAAACGGCCTTTGACTTAATTTCACACATGGAGATATCTGCAATCTCCTTAATGATTAGTCTTTGGTGTTTATTTTTCCCCATTGGGTTTAGTTTCTGAGATGGTGTTTTGAACTGAGCATAATGGTTATTTCTGGTGGTAAATGAATCTAGTGGTGGCCTTTGCTGGATAATTTAACATAAGCGGATGAACATCATTTCTCACTATCATTGAGGGCTGTGCTGAATGGACGGATCAAAATATTTGCTGTACTGGAGTGATCAATAACGGCTTCTAAATTAAAATGTTGTGGTGTTGAATGCTCGAGAGTATGAATCCATAAAAAAGGTGATGCTAAATCTTTACTATTGTTACATAATGTCTTTTGTTTTCAAAATGTAAATATGTTTGACTTCTGGCTTTAGTGGTTTTTTGGTAAGTTAAAAGTACTTCTTATTTTTATGGAACAATAACATGGTCTTTACAAGGTATTTTTATTTTAGTGTAACTTGCTTAGACATACATATTTTAAATCTATACACTGTATTAAGAATTCTACTATTAAATGACTTGTCACTGGTCCTCAAAATTTATCTGTGTTACCTATCAAAACTAAGCTTGGCAATAAGTTAATAAATTATTACAATATTTCCATTGCTGTAAAGATTGTGTGCTTCTCTATTAATTCTTAAGCCTATGTTGAAGATTCAAATGGGAAACTAATTTGATAACATTACAGCTAAGACGGTGAAAGTTACTATACTTGTTTGTGACATTGCATTATCTCTGATATTGTTAGGGTGTTATAATGTGAGAACCAAACATCAAGCAGTTTTGGAAAAAAAAATAATAAATAAAAAGTAAAACAAAACCTGTTGTAACAACTAAACTCCCCTTCTAGGAACTGACTGTAGGCTTAAAAGAAATACCTTTTGCTCAATGTGAATGAACTTTTTATAAACATTCTTTTTTTAGCTGCTGAAGCGTGTGTTTAGAAAGAAAGCTCAGGGAGATTTTATGTAACTTAATGTGTAAGAAACCCAAGCTAGTCTTTTAGCAAGCCAGCTTCTAAATTGTTATGGGCATTCTATTTAATTTGATAGATTTTGGAAACGATAGCTGCGATCTTAATTACAAGCACTTAGCACTGGACTTGTATGTCAATTAGGCCTTTTGTAGCAGGAGAGCACTAATCTCTCTCTGGTGTCTTGCAATTAAAAGACAGGATCCAGAAATAATAACGACAGGCAACTTACGTACACATTGTCAGATTGTAGTGTGCTCACACAGTACAAGGAATTCTACACTGGATCTGTGTGGAATTCTGTATCCGCATGCAAAGTGGGCCCACTCGCCTTGTGTATGAGATATGCATGTTGGGTGGGTACAGGTATTTTAATCATACAGGAAGGGCTTGCCTAAGCCCTTATGTATGAATGAGTATTCTGCACAGAGATGTGTGCAGGATATTAATGGTGGGGTCCAGGGCACTGAAATCCCTTCCACTTGTAGGACTGCAGGTTAGAGAACCCTGTTTTGCTACATGTGGAAGTGAGGATTGCATATTCTGTATACTAGCCTCTGTTGTGGATTATGCGTGTAGGCCAGGATCAGGTGCACAGAGAGAGGGAATGTGGTTTGCCCGTAAGAAAATCTGTCATGCGAAACATTGATTTCCAGCAGTCTGCACTGAGAAAAGATGGCCCCTGCGAGCTCGCCATTTTTGAAAAGCTGAGTGCCGAAAGGTACGTTTTATTAACCCTAACCATCCCCTTGCCGCAGCCAAGTTTTTATCTCGACCTTTCGAGCCTAACCCTAACCTTCAGTTAATCCTTATTTTAACCCTCCGACCTTCACAGCCTTACCCTAACCCTAACCCTCCCCTCTCCGGAGACTTAACCTCTTCCTATCCCGCAGCCTAACCGTAACCACAATGAATACCTTTTCGGGAATGGGCCATTAGAAATGGTACCCGTTCTGGAATGTTTTTGGGAAATAGTGCAGCTAAAATTAAGCTTTCGGCTGCATATTTCTCGAAAGCTGGCCCTTCGTATTGGCAACTGCACCCCGGGAGAGGATATGCTTAACAATTTTAAGGGTTAAACTTCATGGTATATTTAAGTCAAGTAAGTGTACTAATGGTATACGTTTTCTTTTGTTACACATGCACATAATTACAGTAGTGGAATACAGTAGATTTCCATGATGTCTGCAGATGTCTTAAATAAAGAAAGTTGGGGATGTGCCTTCTTGTGTTTCTTTCCAGCAGTTCTATTCTCATGGCTTATTTTTAGAATGGGGCTGCTCGGTGCTTGCAAAATGGTTTAAATTAAATTCCTTTTACGGATTTATTTTTCTTTTTTGGGGGTAAGCGGCAAACTTGAAAAAATGCAGTGTTCTTATTAATGATTAGTCTCACCAGTGGAAAACGGGGTCTATTTGTTCCATAGCAGATTCACAATAAGTAAATGTCTCTGTTTTTATGTTGCCTTTTCACCATTTTTTTTTTTATGGCGCCATGAATGTATGCCAATAGTTTAGTACATTTTTACATTTGTTAGTCAGCCAGCTTGATGAAAATAGTTCAAACCTTCTTATAAACATATACAGTACGATCCTATTTGATCTTATTTTTGCATCAGGTATTTATCATGAGCCCTATATATTAGCTTCAGTCTCTGCTTAACTGACTTTTTGTGGAAGCAGAGTTACCCCTAGGTAAGCCATATTTAGCTTTTTCTAACGGAGTGTGTCTTCATATATATGTTTTAAGACTTCTATGGCACCCTAACATCTCCTGAAATAGAGACTGAAGAGGGGGGGCGGTATGGTATCTGTATGGTATATATATGTTTATATATATGGTATCTGTAGCATGACTGAATAGCAAGAAAAAAAAGTAGAAAGCAACTTATTAACTTAAGTGCTAAAACATATCCAATACAGTATGTGTTTAATACACTGCTGTAGAACCTTATTTGAGTTACATTTGTTATGTAAAGATACTAGCTTATTTATAGCATGGTTTATTGCAGCAGTTAAAATAAAACATTCCAATTCTGCAATCCAGTTTATTTTTAGACGCTTTTATGAAATTAATGTAATAAAAACCTGCAGTCTCCGCTTATTCCTTGTCTTCTGACTAGAAGGCCGCTGACTTTTATCTTGTGCTGTTACGCACTTTTCAACTCATTTCCTTTGCTTTAAATATAACCAAGCTGTGACAGTCTTTGGGAAAGAAAAACATTCATGGCTGGTTTGACACTTGGACCGCTGAAAAAGCACAATGTCACAGAGACATACACAGCAATTCATATGCTTCTTCTGGAGCCTGGCAGAACCTAGGCCATTTCACTGACGTGCTTTATTGCTCAGCTCCCACATATCACACTTTGTGATTAATTTAGTTTGATGTAAAGAAAATTAATTGTACTAGTTTTCTTACCAGTTTCTTTTATTGTCAAGTTGGCAGGCTACCACTGACTTAGGAAGGGTGGTTGCCTAGAAACAGATGCAAGTTGTAAATGTTAATTCTGCTGGGTTTTTTTTAACCCCTTGACGTCTCCACTGTATAACACTCTCCAAATATTCTGTTTGTGTAATATTGCCTTTTGTCAGACCAGATATATGTAATATATAGAGATGTTCACTGATGCCCGTGTTTTGGTTTTGGATCTGTATTAACTTCGGGTTTTGGTTTTGCCAAAACCGCCCCCACGTGTTTTGGTTTTGGATCTGTATTTTTTTGCAAAAATTGCTACAAAATGCTAAAATTGCATAATTTTGCTCTATATTGTTCCTATATTATTATTAACCCCATTTACAATAATTTCTAGTTAATTTTGAGGACCTCACAGGTAACAATATTATTTTCATATCATGTGTCCAGCTCCCACCAGTATTCATCTTACTTACCTTTGCTGCGTCTCTCCTTCCTCTGCGCTGATTCCTCCGCCGACGAATGCCAAAACCCTGTGAGATCAAACGTAGGATCTGGATGTTCGGCCTCGGTGACGTCATCCAAGGCGCACGCAGAGATCCGAGCTCCGACACAAGTCACTTTATGATTGCCGCACAAATCTGTCCACAAAAAAAAGACAGTGGTTCACACACTGAGGTTGGGCAGAGCACAGTATAGCAGTGCCCCTATACAGTACACAACCCCTACACAATACACAGCCCCATGTGGCAGCACCTTGTCACACAGCACCGCAGCCAAACCCCCAGTAACCCCAAGCTTGCCCACCACAAAACCCCATCATGTGTCCAGCTTGCCCACCACAAAACCCCATCATGTGTCCAGCTTGCCCACCACAAAACCCCATCATGTGTCCAGCTTGCCCACCACAAAACCCCATCATGTGTCCAGCTTGCCCACCACAAAACCCCATCATGTGTCCAGCTTGCCCACCACAAAACCCCATCATGTGTCCAGCTTGCCCACCACAAAACCCCATCATGTGTCCAGCTTGCCCACCACAAAACCCCATCATGTGTCCAGCTTGCCCACCACAAAACCCCATCATGTGTCCAGCTTGCCCACCACAAAACCCCATCATGTGTCCAGCTTGCCCACCACAAAACCCCATCATGTGTCCAGCTTGCCCACCACAAAACCCCATCATGTGTCCAGCTTGCCCACCACAAAACCCCATCATGTGTCCAGCTTGCCCACCACAAAACCCCATCATGTGTCCAGCTTGCCCACCACAAAACCCCATCATGTGTCCAGCTTGCCCACCACAAAACCCCATCATGTGTCCAGCTTGCCCACCACAAAACCCCATCATGTGTCCAGCTTGCCCACCACAAAACCCCATCATGTGTCCAGCTTGCCCACCACAAAACCCCATCATCTGTCCAGCTCCAACCCCCAGCAAAACCCCATCATGTGTCCAGACCCCCTCAAAAAAAAACCATCATGTGTCCAGCTTCCCCACCACAAAACCCCATCATGTGTCCAGACCCCCCTCCCAGCAAAACCCCATCATTTGTTCAGCTTCCCCGCTAGCAAAACCCCTTACTTAACTTGGCCGAGTCCTCCGTCCTCCATCTTCCGTCCTGTGCTGCGTCCTCCGCGCCACCGTCGCAAAACCCCGCGAGATCAGACGGGGCTTTTGAAATCTCGGATCCCGCCTCGGAACCCTACGTTCGTGTGGGCTTGGTTCTCTGAGAATCGAGCCTGCACATCTCTAGTAAAATATAGTGTATGTGTGTGTGTGTGTGTGTGTGTGTGTGTGTGTATTTGACCAACTGCAATCTTTGATAGCCAAGAAGTAGAAAGGAACTACTTGTACTGGTTTTGGTTTTAGTGTTAAGAGTGTATGAACATGTTGCATATAATAACCAACATGTTTCATATTGCATATTTAATTCAAAGTTGTTGGTTGATAGGTACATTAACCCTATGTGAACAGACCCATCCAATAAGTGCAGCGGATAGAAAATAGTGTCCTCCCCCTGCGGAGACTTATTTACTGATTTAGAAATTGTCTGTAATGAAGTTTAAGGAGTCTACTTAAGTAAGATGGAACCTGTGGTATTTACACTTTTAAGTAAAAACAGAACCCCCCCCCCAGAGTTTACTTGTTATGCTATTTACCTAAATATAAAAGCATTTGTGAACAAATATACAAATAACTACACTGACATCCCCGGCAACTGCTTTCAGTGTCTCACTGCAGACAACTACCTGCAAATTATAAGTATAGCAAGCACAAACTTGATTTTTAGAGGATTTTACAGGATCCTGTGTCCCAATCTGTTTTTTTGCTGGCAACATATTGCTGGGGCCTGACAGATTTATAGAGGTGTGGTGGGACCAAGCTAATGGTTGTACAAAATTGCCTAATCTTTTGTAAATAGACTTCTGAGTGACATGCAGCCATTTCATTAGAGTGGGATCAGATTGTCCTTGCACGCAACTCCAGATTTTTAAAATTATTTTCTAAATGTGGTCTTTTTTTTGTTGCGTATATTATTATAAACAAGATCAAAACCTGTGGAATAATAAAAGGAGGAATAGGGCTAGATTTTAGATGCGAACAGTGAATATGTACCTGCCTTATGCTGTGCTAGCCAGATATATTGTGTGTATGTGTGATGCTTAATAATTATCATTCAAGTCTGATTAAGATGAATTTGGTAATCTTTTAATTCCTCAAAGTTCCTAGATATGGTGAGTTAAATTGAAAGGCTGAAATGTCTAATTTAATTTCTATCTTATATATGTTACCTTGAGCAGAGTGTAGTAGTCACTTATACCCCATGAATCATGGTTGAAGTAATGTAAAGGGGAATTAATGTTACAATTAAATTTGTTTTCTGACCAACAGTACCTTAAATATGGGTTTAGGTCACCGCCTGCCACTGCTTAAATATAATGGGCCTGATCCAGAACTACGCTTCGAAGCGATTTTACGCGTGGCGGAGACGTAAAATCGCTGTTTAGAACGCACTGCGCATGCGCACCATAGAAAATACGCACATTAACGTAGCGTAATTGTGAACGTATGGGCCATTCACGTATATGTCAATACTTACG
>WWET01000792.1:351507-362155 GCA_011038615.1 Limnodynastes dumerilii | reverse complement strand
CACACACACACACACCGTATTTCCCCAAGTATAAGACATTTCCATGTATAAGATGCACCTTAATTTTGGGGCCCCAAATTTGAAGCCTTATTGCCCCTCTATTTGTCTCCAGCCAGTCTTATTGCCCCTTCTTTTAGTGTCCAGCCAGTCTTATTGCCCCTCTATATGTGTATCCACCCAGCCTTTGTTCCCCCTCCATGTCCAGCCTTCACATCCATCCATCCACCCATTCCAATCACATCGCAGCAATCACATCGCACCAATCATATCTTTGCTCTTCCTACGGCTCTCTCCCCCGCGGTGCGCTCTGCAGAAGGACACTGATGTGACCTTAGGTCACGTTATTGTCATTGGCAGAGCACGACGCAAGGGAGAGAGCCAGAGGGAGAGCAAAAGTAAGTGTGCTGCGCGGCATCCCCTGTATAAGATGCACCCGGTTTTTAGACCCCAAATTTTTCTTAAAAAGGTGCATCTTATACATGGGGAAATACAGTATATATAGATGTTGAGAGTATAATTATTTTAAAAAAATATGTAAGAAATTTTATTTTTTATTCCAATATTAAATGCCTATTAATGCTAATTAATGTTAATATTAACATGGCAAGGAAGCCAATTTTCTTTCTCCTTTCTTTTTGTTTAGCAGCTTACTCTTTTGTTTTTTCAGTCATTCTCCACATATGTGTGTTGACTTACACTTTGCTAATCTTGCGGGCGATTTCTGATGAAGATTTATGCAGTAACATTTGCTTTTAAATTTAGTTGAATAGCACGATGAGGTTGAATAATGCAGTTAAATGGCTCTCTCTGTCCATCCCATCCTTTTGCACTTTAGCACTGGAGTTTGTGTTTTTAAAGCTTGAAAGCTTATGTAGATTTAGACATTTCCCATGCTAGTGAGGAACTGATATGTCTCTTAGCAACAGCATAGTGAGCATTTTACCACATTCTCTTTCCCAAAGCATAATATGGGTTACTTTTAGGTATCACATTTCTGCTGCGGTTTTTACTGGCGAACAAAAACACAGATTTAGTTTGGATGTTGACTGAATGCACTTGAAGTAAGAAAACTGAGAAAAACAAATAGCAAAAATGGGGCACACACTAAATGAAAATGCATCACTCTGTTCTAAATTCAGTTATCAAAATATCAGAATTAGATTAAGTGTTTTAAGAAAAAAATTCTGTTAGTAAAAGACACTGATGACCGAATGGCAATTCTTTTTTTTTTTTTCTTTTTTTTTTAATTTTTTTTTATTAAAGCATGTTATTAAACAATCATTTAGCAAGCAGTCATATAATGTGTATTACAGAAATTCAAATTCATGTTAGTCATCAAACTGTGCAAGTCTTTATATTGTGGACAGGTAATGGTAATTCTTATATTTTCTGACTGGGCAGTATGCAGACTACTGGACGTATAACATATACGTCCAGTGTTTAGCGCTTTTTCCTACTGTGCATGCGTAGTACATTTTTTGCGTTATCTACGTATCTTTTCCTTACGTAGATTGCGTAAATACGGTCTTTCATACTGCATTTATACATTCTACATAAGGAAAAGATACGTTGATGAATGTATATGTTATATGTCCTCTAGTCTGCATACGGCCGTTTGTTCCAAACAAATCTTCAGGTAAGTAGCTTGCCACTCCGGTCTCTGCCTGTTACATTAATGTAACAAATTCAGTAGTACATATTAAATTGTAGTATCTTTGCCTTTATCAGACCCCATGAAGGTTTGGGGAATTCAACTTGTGCTATTAGTAAAACTAGCGCTCTGGAAATAACCTATTCTCAGCCGAATCCACCAAGCTCGAGTCTATCTCTTTCTTTTTATTAGTAAAACTTGACTGTTTCACTCACACTGCGTTTATATAAAAAAAATTAATAATATTAGACTTTATTCCAATTATGTTTATATTTCACTCATTGGTTACATTGGGCTGGATCCAGACTTAAGTAATTAGTTACTCCTGGGCTAAACCATGTTGATTGCAGGGGAGTCATATTTCACCTGTTGCAAGCAGTATTAGTTGAGAGGTGATACTTCCCAGCCCAAGTCTAAATAACAGTGTGATAGTAAAGCTGGTCAGTATCTGTGTGCAGTAAGCAATTCAAAGATATATCCCTGCAAGCAAAGAATACAATTAACTTGACACCCCCCGAAATCAACATGGTGTAGCCCAGGAGTAACTCATTTCAAACACTTACTTTGATCTGGATTCAGCCCATTGTTCTTTTAATGCGTGATGCATGTATTCACATGTTAACTGGCATCTTGTGTTAAATTGCTAGATATAAAAAAGCTGGGCCCTACTCTAACTTTACTATTCCTTTATTATCTTAGCTTTGTTTGTTTTGGTTTTGTTTTGTTCCCCCTCCATCTTCTCTTGCTATGCACCTTACCCCTGCCTTGTGAACTTGTTACACTTTGAACACAACACAAAACATTAAGGAATTGCGTTTGCAGCTGAGATTAGACCTATCAGTTCAGTAACATTTTACTAAAGGCTAGACGTTCATGCTTGTTGCCTCTCTTTAATGCCTTAACACAACCAGACTTTATAGTAAAACCTAAATAGGTCTTTTGACTGAAAAGTCTATTAACTGATAAACAAAACAATCTTTGTGTCTATATTTAATACACTGTGTAAGTGCCTTATTGCTCCACTTCTGTCATTGACCCAGGGTAAAATAACAAAATAATTTTCATCAGCAGTGACATGGCTAAACGTTTGCGTCTGCCAACTGGGGGAAATGGTAGTCAGTAACATATACACAGAACAGGTCTGTTCATTTTTCATTGCTCTTTGCACATCCTCTAGCTATCAAGAATTTGGTGAGACCAAAGTCTCACACAGCATTATAATCGGGTGAGTTGCATGGTTATCTGCGTATTAGCCTGATTATTGCATAGTGTGTGGCATGGAACAATTTATCAGAAAGCTACCAATACATCTGCGCTAATTGGATTGCTTGTACTTTTCCTTCCCAGCATTAATACACTAGAGTGATTATCTGCTCGATCACCCAATTATCAGGTGATTGGGCAAATAATCGCTGTAGTTAATGGCCAGGATCAATTTTTTAAACATCAAATAAACACACCATAAATGCTCTGGTACGATTATTGGTGGAGCAAGGTCCCGATATATTAAGGGAGCCAATCAGCAAGCTGAATGGCTCCCTATTCTTTAAAGCTGCTGCTGTATATCAATGTACAACGATGCTCTGACAGCTCTGAAGTATACCTTCAAAGCTGTCAGAGCAGCATAGTACATAGATATGCAGAAGCGTCTGTTGCAGGGGTAGTACAGACAGGGATCAGCGGAAGCCACGCTGTGTGAAGCGCGGCTTTGGCTGATCCTAGTCTGTACTACTCCCTGCAATAGACGCTTCTGCATATCTATGTACTATTCTGCTGTGACAGAGCTGTCAGAGCATCGTTGTATATAGATGTGCAGCAGCACCAAGAACCCTGCTGGTCCCAGCAGAGGAGATGTATGGTGGTGATAAAGGGACCTTTCCATAGCGGGACTGATAATTGTCCTAGTGTATGCCCAGCTTTATACTTCCACTCCTCACTTTTTTTTATAAATGGTGTAACTTTAAAATGTTGTGTACGTGAAGCTTTCAATTAGCTGTTATTTAATTGTTATGTGTTTGTGTTCTTTCTGTTCACATAGATTGTAGAAGATTCCCTTTTAAAAATGGTATGCTAGAAAATGAACACAATAGACAGAGTATAAGTTGGACTGTATGTTTTATTACTCTGTTTTAAATGAGTGGTTTTATTTTTTTTAACATTTTAGCAATATGCGCAGTATACATGTGTGGAGAAAGACGTGTGTTTCTCTAAGAAGACTAGATTATCCAGCAAATGACTATTGACATTAAACAAATGAACATTACTGTACAATGTTACTCTGTATTTGCTTACCCTGCAGGTAAGCTTCATTTATGTTAATAATAAAATGCAGGAGGTTCTTGAAATTACAGTTATAGCACCAAAGATAAAGGATGCACTTGGGGAACACAATAAACCTTTGCTATTTGTGGGGGTAAAAGTTTGTATTCTTTCTATTCTGTTTCATGAATGTGCTATTTGAGTTGTGTGTGGGGAAAAAAATATATATATAAATAATGTTGCACGCCTATTTAAGCAAATTAAACAGCTTACTTCTGTTTTTATTCTCTATGAAGGTCACTCTATGGCAGAATTGGAGGTAAAATTCAGCTCTTATGTGAGCTGCTTAATGTCTATGGTGGTTACATTAGTGTTAAGTGTTAAGCTATCTGCTCATAGTAAATGGGGGCTACTGTGATAAACTAAGCTAGGTAGACTGGAAGCATCATCAAATGCATGTCAACTACAGGATAATGCCAAAAACTGCAGAATCCTCTACAATACTGTGTTTAGTTCTGGAGACCACTTATCCAGAAGGATATGAAACAATGTTGTGTAGCATAAATCAATAAACTGTACCTGATTGACTAGTTTTTCAGATATTTCAAAGCAGGGAGAGCAGTATTTAAATGTAAGGGTAAACACAGGGTTACAGGAAGTATGAGGAAGCTCTGTTTTTAAGATTTATAATGTATTTTGCATTGCATGCTTAAATTACAATTTTTTTTTTATACTCAAACTTAAAAAAAATAGAGTGGACTAAATAATTCTGATTTGCTATCAAAGCTTGTTTCTGAACTAAATACAGAGTAAGTACAGAGATTAGGTACAAATTTACATCTGGGCAAAACCATGATGAATTTTATAGGGAGTCAAATGTATTCTTAGCATGCAGGAAAAATACTTTGCTTTTGCTTATTGCACACAGGTACTGGCCAGCATTACTTTTTAACTATTATATAGATGTGTGATAAGAAGCCACCTCTCAGGTCCAATACTATTTGCAACAGATGAAATTTGCCTCCCATGAAATACAACACTGTACATTTTTACCTGTTTAATGGGTCTTGAAGCATTTTTACCAAACGTTTCTTAGCAAAAAAAAGCCACCCTTGTGATACCACCTGCCTGAGCTGGTAAAGCCAAGAGCTGGTAGCGGAAAAAATTGGGGAGACCCCGTGCCTCTTGTCCCACAATGTTCTGCTACAGACACCTGGCTTGTAAAGAGCTAAAGCTATGGGGTTTTATGATTTATTTTTATGTTCTTTTTCCCACTACTTGGGCTGCATTTTTACATATGTGGACCCATATGAGAACTATAACACTCAATTATCGCACAGCCGACATAACCTGAAAATTGTATTGTGTGTACCCAAAATCAGGCTGTTGGGGCTATTTATAATTTTGCATAGTTAAATTGAAGATATTTGCTAAGCCTTTTAGGATTTTACTCTTTTCCTCCAAAAGTGATGTTTACTTATGTATGTTAGTGTTTTGTACTCATTCTGCACCTTCCCTCCCCCCTTTTTTTTTTAATAAATAGGCAAGATAAAGGCTTCCCTCACACACCCTCAAGCTCTTCAGTCTTGCAATTTGTTCTTCTGAGAGCATGTATGACAGCACAGCATTTCTCCACCTACAGAACAAAAGTGAGAGGTGTTTCCCCCCTCACTTTCTCCAATATATATTGTACTTGGAACTCATAAATAAATTGTCTTTTGAATTAAGGCAATGTTCTATTTAAACGTTTTTATTATTCCCTGGAGAGGCATTGGAATGCAGACTTGAATATGAGAGGTCCATTATGCTTGTTAGTTTTTACCAGCAATTATTGGGCATACTGTTACATAATTAATGTTCACCATCAGTAAGCTTTGTTGTGAGCTGCAACAAATGTCTTAGCAGTAGTGTTTGTGTGTTTACTTACTGAATTGACCATACACACACACATGTAAATACCTCCTTGAGTTTGCTAAACTAAACTTAAATTATTATTCATTCTGCTATATCTCGCTGTCTGATACCTCTAATTTCACAACTCTGGGAGTGGTTATTTTACATAAGACACTGCTATGGAGTAGGAGCTGTATGTGTTCAGTGATTTTACTAAGCTTGCTAATGTTTTTGTATTAAAGGCAAATAAGTGGATGTCTAACATACCTGTAATTGTTATGGTTTCAAACCACAAAAAGATTGAATTAAAATGTAAAAAATTTCAGCAGTAAAAAAGAACCATACTGAGCGTATGCTTCTAGTACTATCGTAGGCGTTTCATAAGTCCGTGTTATATAGAAACACTGCCATTAACCAGTTATCGCATTACCTGTCTGAAAGAATATTGTACATGTACTTTCATCAGCATTACAATAATATAACCCTAACCCAACTTTTTTATCCAGCCATAACCAGAAAAGCACAGCACAGTAAAAAAGAGACTATGGAGAGTTTGA
Organism: Limnodynastes dumerilii; assembly: GCA_011038615.1. Taxonomy (NCBI): domain Eukaryota; kingdom Metazoa; phylum Chordata; class Amphibia; order Anura; family Limnodynastidae; genus Limnodynastes; species Limnodynastes dumerilii. Next base: position 355,795 of record WWET01000792.1, on the reverse strand, counting down.
TTTGGTGAATGTTGGTATTTTGAATGGGTTCTAATCTACAACTGCATCCCCTTTCTCATGTGGTAGTCTAATTTGTAGGTTAATAGAGACAGGTGCATGAAAGGTGTAGAAAGTCTTTGTTTTAAATAAGACCCTGAATGTGTAAGTCTCTAGCTGCAAGCTCCTACACAGACAACCTGAATTGCATCTCTGACTGCAACTGGCCATGCCTCCAGACTACCTCCATTCCTATATACAGGAAGTACCTTAAAAAACCTAAGTTGCAAAAAGAGGTACTATAATTGTTTAACCGCGCACACCATTAATCCGTCAGTCAGTTGTGGTTATAAAAATATATTTTTATTTTTACTTCAATTAAAATATTAATGCATTGAACCAAGCACGTTTGTATTAAGCAAAAAAACATCTGTGAAACTCTATAGGAATCTGAATCTGATACTGCATCACATAATATATTGATATTAACATTTCAGTGGCACAATGCCACAACATGCGATCACTAGTCCTGACCAATTGCATACAAAGAATAATAATTTGTACTTACTTCATATTTATTTATTTTTTACTGAATATTTTTTGGGTTTTTTTTCTGAAATGTCTGTGTGGACCACCTGCTGACTTCACAACACACAGTGATTGAACCTTATAGCAGGGGGTATACATAGTAAAATCAGGGATCCTGGACTATTTATGACTATAAATGAGTAAACCAGGTGTACGTAAAAGGATGTGAGCTAGAGATAGCTTATTGTATCATGTACCTTGTAAGGTACCTTGAAGAAATCTACCCATGTTGAAGACTAACCAGTAAACCATTGTTTAAATGCGTGTACCCTAGTCTGCTTAACTTTAAACCCCCCCTTTTTTTTTTTTTTACCTATATGCATCTGCTTAACAAGTGTAAAATGCAAGAGCAAACAATCAAATTATATGACTCGGGAGAGGGGAGGAATAAAGGGGGGGGGGAAGAGTCAGTTGAATCTGGGTGTCGTGGGGGTAGCCTTAATGTGATTTCAAAATAGACCCGGTTACCAAGGAAAGAACTCGTAGGAGAATTGTCTGAACGGAAGAGGTTCGCTAAGCCTGTGATTAGCATAGGTACTTGGGGATTGTGGCGGAAGGAAAACCAAAGAGACCAGACATTAAGGAAGATGTGTGTTTTGTCATGTAGGTAGGCAGACATCTTCTCCATTGTGGCCAGGTGCCATATCTAGTAATCAGTTGTGGGGAGGAGGGGGGTTCAGGGTCTTTCCAGTGGTTAGCAGTTAGGCAGCAGGCTGCATTCAGTATCTGTGTTACCAGCCTATCAGAGTGTTTGTCTAAGTCCTCAATTGGTAACCCCAAGAGGAAGGACCAAGGGCATTTAGTGATTGGTATATGTAGGATCTGAGAGAGCAAGACCAATAATCAGCGATTTTTTGGACAACTCCACCATATATATACATCCTCGCCAACAAAGTGGAGACGTTGTTCTATACATACGTCTCAGTCTCGAGGGGACCAAGTACCACCTACAGTATACCTTAAATAATTTTTCTTGTACCAGGGTAGAGAGGGAAACCTTAGGGAGTCGTTCCCGTATTTGAGACCATGCATCCTCTAATGGGTTTTCTCCTAAATCTCTATCCCAGGCTAACTCGTGTTTAGGAGGAGAGCTGAGCTTATGAGAGAGCAAAGCGGAGTTTAAGGTGGTAATCATTTTCTGTTTTAGCGGGGAGGAAAGGCAAAGGGATTCTATCGTGGTTGTAGGTCGCACTTGTTGGTACTCAAATAATCCAGCCACCTGGAGCCCATATCTGGTATTTTTTACTTTTTTAATGATGACATTGCACTTGTACAATACAAATATTACATTGAGCAAAGCTCCAAGGTTTGAAAGTTACATTAATATGCAGATTAAGTCATACAATAGCATACCTTTTCAGACTAACAAACATAGCTGTCTATGCCACATAGCAGAGTTGCTCCCTTTTTGTCACTAGATCTATATTCTGGATGGAAAATGGAGAACAAAACAACAATATCAAATAAAAAGATTAATGCTATTCGCCATTTGTAAATTATTAGTCAAGACTATTGTAGTCATTTGAGAAAATAAAGGAGAGAGAGCCACGACCAACATGCGCTCCATCATTGGGAGAAATAACAGTTCCACTAAAAGGTCAACGCAGGATCATTTGCCCCCATTCGAGGTGCATACCACATGGCATGTTAAAATATATTATGGATTTTGCTTTGGTGGACATGCTTTTTCTTTCTTTATCCTCCAGTGGTTCTATCCAATCCATTGTAAATATTTTAGTAAACTTTTCCTTAAATCTAGAGAGGTGGTATTGATTTGTTAGTCCATAGATGGAGAATATTTTATTTATTTATTTTTTTGCTGCAGTGCTAAAATCCAGCAATAATTTCCTGCTACTCTGGTTTTGTAAAAAGATACAACACAATTCCCATTCAGGGCTTAAAGGTATATGAATTAATAATCGAACTTCCACATATTTCTTTGTTTGCAGCCAGAGTACCCTGACCAATGGGCACGCCCATAAACAATAATAAGTGTTCGCTTTACAAATATGGCACTTGGGACAAGCGTGGTCTGTGGCATCACCTGCTAAAAACTTCCTATGAAGGGAGAGGTGTGCATTATGATAACGATTTAAAAACCTCTCTAAATATTTATTACTAGCAGGATTCAGGGAATCCGTTGTCACATGTCAAAGTTGGGAAATACTTAATCCACTATAACATCCCCGATTGTGTTTTGGAGTGTTCTATTGAGACTCGCAGCAGATTATAGTATAAAGAGATTGCGCTATGTTTAGCTGATTGCTTAGAAGAGTATCTAGCTGATTATATAAATACGGAGAGGTACCACCTCGCTAACATAGTGTTGCGCCTGCAAAAATTGTAAAGAATAATTTGCCAAAAATGAAGAATATTCTTGGGCCTGATTAAACGTTAATGGTTTCTTTGCTGACGTGTCAGTTAAGTTCCCTCTCTAGAGGTTAAGTAGAGGTTACGGGTTGTTTTAATAGTTCCCTACCATAGACATACCTGCCCTGTTCCAATTCGTGAATGGGTAATTTGCTGCTCCAACCTACCTTCTAAGTGGTCTACAACAAGGGATTGTCCCTATTCTCCTAGGAATTCACCTGATTATGCAGGTGGAGGAACATGTAGTCAGTCTTCTATAGTGCAGAATTGCTGTATAGCTATGATTCGCTATATACACATAACCTGTAGTGACCTGGCCTACTCCGGTTTCGCAATATATTTATATAAACTTCTTAAAACTTGAAATATCTATATCCAAACTCCCCCAATGTCTACAAAATTAATAATGACGAAGTTCTAGGATTACCATTATAAAGGAAAACATCATCAGCAAATGCTGAGAATTTCACTTCAGAACAGCCTGCATGTACATTCTGAAAGTCTGTCATCTCATGCAGTACACAGAGCAAGGGGTCAATAAAAAGATTGAACACGTCGGGGGACAGAAGACACCCCTGTCTAGCACCTCATTCCATGTATATATGATTCCCCTTTACCACATTTACAAACCGAGAACTGTTTTGCGCTGTATATAGAGATTGTATACATTTTTAAATAGCGGATCAAACTCTTGGAAATGGAGCACTAGTGTCCACACTAGGCAGTGTACCCTTACTATAAGCAGACATGTGGAAGTGTTAAATTGCCCTATTGATGTGTGCACTGCTTATACACCGTGTCTATCTGATACAATGATGGTGCTCTGTGAGCATTTGCGGGAGCATTGCCTGGAGCCTTGTGGCCATAATTTTTTATGGAATTTGGCCATCTACATTAATCAAAGATATGGGATCAACAATAAGAATCAACTTGCTCAGGGCTTTTACCTAGTTTGGGGATAAGTGTGGTATGGACTTTATGAAAACAGGGATATGTGGGTTTGTCCGTCTGAATATGACGATGCAAGACCATCAAGCAGGGGACCATCTACTGCTGCAAGATATCTTGTTATACTCCCCAGACTGTCCGTCTGGTCCTGATATAGCAAGATAGAGCTATATTAACTTTGTCTGCTGTCATCGTAGTTAACAATTCACTTTTGGCATGTGTCAGTTTCGGTAGGTTAGCTTATTGTAACTGTAGTTGTTTGTCAGGGTCATGGGGGAGGGGATTGCTTTATAATGATTATTGTAATATTCTCTGAACTGCTGTATCCCCGTACACCATAAGGGTTCAAGCATAGTGAATATTGATTGGGGAGAGACATTGTGGCCAATAACCTCCCTATTTTATT
>WWET01000792.1:327805-350723 GCA_011038615.1 Limnodynastes dumerilii | reverse complement strand
ATTGTTATGTGTACCCTAGATTGTTCCTACACTAATATCTGTATTATCCTCCTGTGTATTCCCCCCTCACTGCACCAGCCTTGTTCTCCAATAAACTGTTCCAGTCTTCTCCAGGAAACTGTTGTCTGTGTTCTGGACATGATCCTAGTTTGAGTTCCAGTAGTCTGCTCTTAGACCTTGACCAGTTCCCCTTTATCCTGGTCTGGTCCTGGTTCTTGTGTGTATTGGTGTCTGTGCTGATCTGTTTCAGTGCTGTCTCCTGAATCCTTACAATAATCTAAATGATCATCTAGATAATTTGTCAAGTGCATAATAAGGTAGGATTTGAATCTTGGGACTGATATACAGTATGTAATCCGAGAAGCAAGACTTCCCTCAGATGATAAAGAAGGTAGTGCCGGCAGGATGGAAGCTTGGGCATGGTCTGACACAAATATATCTTCAACTTAATCCTCCTCAAGCAATGGCGTCCAAACGAGTCCAAAAGCATATAGTCCAAATGAGAGAGAGACTGGTAGAAATTAATGTAACTTGCTGCTGTCGGGTGGAGTATTTGCCACAGAGCTGGTGGGTGATTTCCAGGGTATTTATATACTTCCAGGCTTGAGGGTGGCAGAAGGTTTATGGCAAGGGCGATTTTATGAATTAAAGGATTATCTACCATGATTTGTGATGGAGATGTTTGCAGAGCATGCGATGGAAAGAATCTAATCTGCAGTCGTGATCCAATATGGTAGATCCCCTCTCCCTTCCTCCAATGGGTCTCGTGTAAGAAATTTTGACCTTGGTGTATATTAACCCAGAAGAGTCGTTGGTGCTCTGCCTCTTGTGGCAGTTGCTTGTTGGTAAATTGCTCTCTCCCTTATACCGCTTTCAGATCGCAACCCTAGCAATTACATGGGTTATTGCCGGGACTTTTTGGCAAAAAAAAAACAAAAAACCAGCCTGGTCGGTCTCTTAAAACAGTGCAGTGTAGACCCAGAACATTTTGGGTCTCAGGTCTGTCCTGACATTGTGAATGGGCAGGGGAGGGACTTGCTTATTGCTGCATAGCAACAGGAAGCAAATCTCTCCAATTGGGTGTATTAGGTCAGACCCAGATTGAAAAACCCGGATCAGCACCTTTCCCATTGCTACTTGCTGGGGTTTGACACAGGTTTTAAATGGTGATCTAAAAGGGGTATTAATGACAGAAAAAAGAAAGGGAGAAGAGGAAACCGCAAGAAGGGTAAGAGGGAAAGGAAAGAAGAGAGCGAAAAATACAGAGGAAAATTTAGATCAAGAAATAATAATTAAAAAAAAAAAAATTGTATGATCCTCTGTACTGTCTGCATGTCTTAGGGGTGTTGGAGTTGCTTAAAACAGGTTTTGTTTTTTTTTATATTTTTTTTTTTTTAGCATTTAGTTAATTATTAATTGCTTTCGGAAAGGAGCTTTAATTGCTAGATTATGGAATCATAGAGAGGCCAACGTCTCATCAAGATGGCGACTAGTCGAGCACAAATTTTGTAGGAAAATCTTACTGCTAGAGATGGATGCTTGTGGGTGGGTTGCAGAAATCCTAGACCTGACAGATGCAGGGAACAGGTCTCTGAGAAAATGGGAGCACCTCTCAGTTGGAGGACAGAGGCAGAATAGCAGAGACCGAATTTGGCTAAAAGTTGTTTTGTTCCCCTGTGCAGGTATTTGAAATGATTGTATGGGGCCTGAATCACAATCACACACTAGGTTGTAAACTACAGTCCTAGCTTTGCAAAATGGTGTGGCGTAGCTTTAGCAGAAAACCTTGATCGCCCTAATGTTGCTGTCTCTTAGGGCTCACCACCAGGAGTCGCTTCCTGCAATCCCCATTGAATTCCTAAAAGCTAGGTAAGTGTTCTAGTGTTGTCAGTCAACTGAGTTCAGGCAAGCCGCAGAACTGTAGCGGCTGCATCCTAGGCCTGAAATTTCAGGCCAGACTCGGGGGAAGATTAAAGTGCCAACCACAGGATCAAAGTTCATCCACTAACAGGGCCCTTGCTTGGTCTCTTGACAAATATCTTGAGCTGGTGTAAAAAATAGCATGGATTAGAGATCCCGAGACAGAGTGAGTCTAAGATACAACTATTGATCTCCGATTCCTATTGCTACGGAGCTTCCTACCTTTACCATCTAGGTGATTTATTCATTAGTGACATTCTGGGTCCTTAGCGCAGTGCACCGAAGCAGCAGACCATCTCTCTGTGGGATCAGCCATGCTACGGCCCCACAGCCCTGGTAGAGATTACTCCCAGATTGCTCCTATCACCCTGCAAGAGCCTCTGGCTCTCACCATCAGCTGTTTCATTGAAGCTGCAGATATTTTCCCTGTCGGATTCACCGACTAACGGAGCACAAAGACTTCATCCAGAGGCTTACGAAGTGACACCTCAGGATTATGTCCTCCTCGGCTACAGAGCCATTGAAAGGTACTTTTTGACTTCAAACATCTTCTGTGAAGCACATTATGTAACTACTCGTTTAAACGTTGCTAAGGGAGATCACCACTGCCTCCCATATGATCTATCTACCATCTCAAGCACGTCACACCACTAATGTTGCTAAGAGTGAATAACATTGCCTCTCTACCACCCCTCTGATGCTAAACACTTTATTTCTACTGTGGAGAGACTCCCAATACTCTCAGTGCTGGCTGAATTCCATACACAAGGAAACCTGCCACACGGTTGATCCAGGTTGTATCCTACAATACCACTACTATCATCCACCTGTTGGACCCCATCTATTTGCAATATATATTATTTTTGAGAGATCTTTACTCAGGCAGAGACTACATTTGCCCAATCTGATTGCCGTACGACATAATTTTGGGCTTATTCATTTCTGCTTTTGTGCACTTTTTCCGCTAGCATAAGTACTATATCTTGATGCTGTATTATTATTATTATTATTATAATATTGTATTTATTGTGTCTGTTTAATATTAAATATTTCTATATTTCTACTTCAAGCGCCAACATTATTTTTTGTCTCCATTTTGTTTTGTTTTTTTGGGGTTGAGTCACCCCATGTTGGTAGCTAAAGTAATATATAGGAGTATTCTTATGGTGCTCTATATATATTCCACACTGAGACTTAGAGTGCTGATTTTTTAAATTCAATTTATTGAATTTTATTTCTTCCATTTTGTTTGAGTCTAAGATGCGTCCATACTTGATGCGCCACCCACTGGATGTCTGATACATTTTTGTAATTATATTTTATCTATCTGTGACATTTTGAACCCTGTCAGAATGATATTTCTATCATAATAGTAGTAATAAATAAGCAATGTCTTCATTTTCTCTGCAGTAGTATGCAAAAGTAGTGTTTGTAGAGTGTGACTTTTTTGATAGAACAGACTTGTGTAGATTAAACGAAAAACTATTTATGTATTTGATTTTTTGGAATCTTCTGATTTCATTATTAACTAAAAGAAATACTGCCCAAGCATTCCTGTGTATGTGTGAAGTGTGAACGTCTGGATTTTGTAATTACCTCCAATCACATTCACGTTGCATAATTTTCCAGTTTTCATGCAATTTACAAAACATGCCAGTAATACAGCAGGTAATCTCTGTTACTCACATTCAGTTCTGTTCTCTTTCCATGTGCGGTCTGTTTAGGAAGCATTGGAGTGTAACTTGGCTGATATGCAATAATAGGTGAAGAATTGTTGATTCATGTAGTTGTTAGACATGAATTAAGCTTGATAAAATATAAGATAAAAAGGCAACATCATGTTTAAAAATGCAAATAGCAGCCACATTATTAAAGAATATTTTGGTGTACTCTTACCTATAGAAAGTGCTATCTACTGGTCACACTGGTCATTCTTATGTCCTAGCAATGCGTACAGAATCCCTATGTGAAGTCTACACATGCCACGGCCATGGCTTTAAGTTCTGAAATGTGTGTGATTCGGCTCTTGGTATCTCCAGACAGCCTGTCATTTCTACGGAACAGAAAAGTTGATACTGTAGTTGAAATTGTCAGCTCTTTTTGTGATCCTGAAATGCTGTAATATTTAAATCTATATTGACTTTTCTCAATTTAAATATTGGTTTTACTCCAGTATTTATTCATACCAGTAAATGTGGAGGGTATTAAAGCTTTGTGCATAGTGTGCAGTGTATCATTTACTTCTGTTCAGTCATGCACAGGAGGGATAAGACCAATGTGCTAATTCTTTTTTGACAATTGTGGTTTTTTTTTTGTTTACTTTTCAGACAAGTATCAAAGAAGGATTATTACTGAAGCAAACCAGTTCATTTCAAAGATGGAAAAAACGCTATTTTAAGCTCCGGGGTAGAACCCTTTACTATGCCAAGGATTCAAAGGTAAGAGAATTGACATTTCATTCTCTTCCAATAAGCAGTGTTTATATGGTGAGAATGTGGCTGTACAATATCATTACTTAGTACAAGCTCATTTTGTAGAAGTATCTTTACTTTTGAGTTTTGATTATTAAATATTGTAAAATAAAGTATCAAACTTAACCCCCCCCATCCCTATCAATCTCTGATACTATTGTTAAGAGACTGCTGTGAAAACCAAAACAAAGATTACACCTAAGTGTACTAAGATAGATATATATATATATATATACACACACACACACACACACACACCGTCTTTCTTTTAAAATAAGTCAGGGTGTTATATATTTTTTTTTATTCAAAAAAGGCACTAGGGCTTATTTTCGGGGTAGGGCTTATTTTTTTGGTTTATTAATCCCCTCTTGTATTTAGGTTAGCAGTGAAGCACACTGTAGGTTGAAGCAGTGAAGCACACTGTAGTTTTGTTTTTGTTTTTTTGGTATAGGGGAGATGAAGCTTGGTGTTGTGTCTGTGGTTGAGTTAGACAGCTGAAGCTGGGGTTCAGTGCTAGCTAGACACATAAAATGTCACCTCTTGAGCAGGAAATGGACACACTGTAGTTTACTTGCTCAGAGCCCGGTGTACTGAGCATTACCAGTCCACCCAAAGTATTTGTCAGCAGTAGAGCACAGCTGTACAGGCAGGGCTCACTCACCAAAGGATCAGAGAGGGAGGCTCGTAGTAAAAGTGGGCGGGAAGCCTTAGCGGGGAACGCACTGCACGTGACTAGGTCTTATTTTCGGAGTTGGGCTTATATTTCAGGAAATATGAAAAATCAAGGTAGGGCTTATTTTATGACTAGGTCTTATTTTTGGAGAAACAGGGTAGTAGCAACCAACAGTACCTACAGCTAGTATGAGCATTACAACATTTAGCTATATAGAATTAGACCCAGAATTTGAAAAAAAGAAAAAAATCAGATGGAAAGTTTCACCTGAGTAAAACCCTGTTGAATTGGAGGGGAGGCAAGCATTAGGGTTCAGACATGTGTCTCTAGCTCCCCATTAACCCCATTATGTGCCCCCAGCCCCACCCACTTACTCTGCGGCGCTCTCTCTCTGACTTCTTCCAGGAAATGTCTGTTTGAGCCTCTGAGGCAGCCTCCTGTATGAGCTGCCTGACTGTCACCATAGGGGAGGGGGAGGATGACTGGCCTGACGCTTCATTCCCCCGCTTACATTGCCTCCCCCCTGTCGCCTGGTGACGGCCACTTCATTTTTGGGGGGGGTAGGGGGAGTGATGCCCCCTTGGCCCCCTTCACCTCTCCAACGCCTATGTTACCAAATAATTTGACTGTGCTAGGTGCTGCTTAGTTAGGGGTTGGTGAAACCATAGAAAAATATACAGACAGAAATACTACAAAAGTAACCAGTGCTGCTTAAAATGATCCTAAAACATATAAGTAGAAAACCCCCTGTTCGCTGCTTGGTATAAGCAATACGGTAACAAGTAAATCCAGTAAATCTCTTATTACTGTGTTGCTAACACAAAGCAGAGATCTGGGTATATTATTAAGTTACCTTTATATTTAAATAACTATATGTGATTTATTTCCAAGGACATCTTGGATAATTTTTAGTACTTGCTCTGAGACATTAGCATCCACAAAGTATTTTTATTGTGTTTCCTATTGGTTTTAAAGGGCTGGAACCCCATTTTAGTGTTGTGCTTTCTGATTTAGAATAATTGTTATTAATCAGCTAAAAACCTTGGTGTTATGCTGTTGCCTTATCACCAGAGACTTTTATTTATTTATAAAGAGTGCTCAAGAGCTGTAAGTGAGGTTTGTCAGGCTCCACAGTCATCTTCCTCACCTCTTCATCTAGTTTCTTTCTTTGTACTGTTCTATATATTGCAACTGAGAAAGGCAATGTTACTAGAGGTAGTGTTGCATGTGGTTTTTTTTGTAGCATAGAGTTGGTACCATCTGAAACTCTTTATTTACATGGTTTAGAAAACAAAGTTCATGGATGACATGTTCATTTCCCTCAAGCTATGGTTACTGTGCTTAAAAGTGATAGGATTTAGACTGTAGAACGCAGTGGCTACAAATATACTGTGAGCATTCCAGGTCAGATTGGTCCCAGAGCTGGGAGACATAGAGAAGCCACACATTTTTTCAGGACTTCTTATTTTAGAATCTTTTTATGCAACTCCTATGGGAAATGTTACTTTGGCAGCACAATTCCAGATTACCACACACAGTACAGGGACATAGTGTTTTTTATTTGAGGCAGAAACCCACACTATTTTTATTCTCACTCTTTGACGTCAAAGAGCACTGTGGAGCTGAGTTTCAGTTTATCTGTTTTCCAATATTAAACCAAATAAGGTAGTTTAGACAGGTCTTTACTGTGCGTCTATGCAGTTGTTGCAGTTATTGAATGTGTTAATAATGCTATACTGTGTGCCATGTAAACCTACAAATTCACCTCAGAATTGCGTGTTGACAGACAGTCGATTGAGAGGAATGATACCAGCCAGATTGCCAGGGGAAGTGACAGGGATGGGGGCAGCATTGAGATAACTCCAGTGTTATGAACCAGGGGCTTCATCATCTCCACAGTATTTCATCTTCTGTCAAAGGATGCAGCAACATTCTCCAGCTTCACACTTAATAAAACAACTGATATAAAATGATTGATTCTTAATAATTACAGTTGGGTAACATGTTTAGAACTGGATATTAGGTCTAGTGTTGAATCTCTAATTGGTACTTTTCTGTTCATAGTTGTCACTTCTTCTCCCTGTGAGTCTGCACAGAGCATCTCTGTTATCCAGGAGTCTGAGGCTCTAACTGTAAGCTGACTGCTGCCATGTCCCAGCAGCTGATCACGACCAAGCAGTGTTTTCCCAGTTACTAAAGAGACTGAATTGAATCAGAGATCATGCCCCCGCCCCTTCGTTCGTACTTACGCTGATGGTACATACGGTAGGAGTTATGTGGCATAACATCTGCCGCGCGCATGCGCAATAAATACAGTAGGCGATTTGACGTGATCGGCTAGTGTATACACGCTAGCGTACTTAGCTTAGGATCTGGCCCAATAAGAGTAGATGAGGAATCTGAGTTTAATGTTTTTTGATGATTATTGGCTGAGAAAAATGCAGTGTATGGTGCTTTATCGTTTGGGACTCTATCAGAAAAGTTATGAAGATTTTTGGGGATTTCATGCTTTTTTCAATAATCGCTCTAGTGTATGGCCAGCTTTAGGTATGACAATTTCTAGGTAACACAGACTTCAGTGTTCTAGTTTAAGGATTTTCTTAGGTGCAGTGTTGAACTGCGTTAGTTTCCATATCTATGTACATCAAACCAAGCACAGGTCAGGGTGAATCTATGGTAATTTTAAGGTTTTTGTTTTAATGGTTCATATGTGCACTGGAAAGTATAAATAGAATCTGAATCCAGCTTATACAGCAGTCATAGCCAAATCAAATTTTAGCAACCGGACATTAAGGATTCTACTGCATTTTATATGCTGTTTGATCTAGCCTGTATATATGTCAGATTTGTCCCAATGACCAATGATGTTTTTCACCATGTGGGAAGCTCTTAAGGATTGTAATGTGACAGTGAATTATGTGATGACAAACAACCATCTTCTTCTCTTTCCTTAGTCTCTAATATTTGACGAAGTTGACCTGTCAGATGCCAGTGTAGCAGAATCCAGCACTAAAAATGTCAACAACAGCTTCACGGTAAGATTCAATTATATAATGTGTGACCGTCTATTGAAGAACGTCATTCTGACAATTCAAATCTAGCCGCAGATACCTGATCTGTAGAGCTGCTGCAGGCTGTATATATAGTCAGCCAAAAAGACTCGGGTGCTTGAAATTCATGCCATGCCGTCCAGATATTTCATACTAGTTACAATGATGATAAATAGCATTTCTAGCTTTTTTCCCTCTAAATTTGTGATTTCTATCTATAAAGATTATGGGAGTGCTTGGGAAAATAAGTTTGTTGTTTTTTTGTTTGTTAAAAAAATGAAAATAAAAGACTGAGTTTGGAAGCATAACATCTGCAGCACACATGCACAGACTGATCTCACAGCCCAACTTGCACACGCAGCTTGTTCTAGATATGCTCCAATGTATATATGGTAAAATAGAAGCTGTAGCAGCATTAGGAAACACGTAGTTATTCAACCTGTTCTATTGAGAGTTGTATAGTTGTGTGTGTTTTAGAAATAAGAAATGGGCCGAGATGGGGCTAATTTGTTGCTTTAAGGACAAAGCATGCTGTTATTGCTGGTATTTGCTTTTTGTTGTATATTCTTACATTTGATGCCTCTTAAGATACCATATAACAGCTAATTCATCATAGGACCAGATCCAGACTTCTGTGCCCTGCTTGTCTTTCTCATCCGCCTGGGACTGGGTTTTTATACTGAACATGCTCAGAGTTTCCTGAGAGTGTTTGTATCTGGGAACACGGGAGTGGTTACAATATTAATGCCCATATGTCTGGAAAGTACAGATCAGCACTAGCGGATACAGAGGTCTGGATCAGTGCACAATGCATTAGCGCCTCTGTTTTGTACATTGTAATAGTAACCCCACCCGTTTGCGAGCACAACCCGGCAGCTTCTTTTTTTGAAGCTGTTGAAGTGTAATTTTCCAGAAGTCTGGATAGAGCAGAATGCGTGATGAGGTTGTACAGATGCATGAGTACAACTCTAACACGAATGTAATCCATGAGCATGCTGACAGGAGAGGAGTCAGTCTGGATCACTTTCTACTGATTGTGCTTCTGAAGAAATAATACTCGTTGTAGCAGTGGAGAGTTTCTAGGACCACCATTAGGTGCTAAACTTGTCTGCAGTAAATCTGAGAGATGTAAAGACATTAGACAGTGGTGGGGTAAGCACTCTGGCCACCCTGATTTCGGATGGGGTATGTGCTAAAATGGCAATTCCAGAGAACACCACCATTTCACATTGCATATACAAAAATATTGTAACTGTTATGTGTTCAGTATTTGTGTGTACAACACATGTGTGTTATGGAGATTATACATGTATGCAGTCACATAAGGGGGAAACTTTGCTCTTAGTATCTACAGCTATACTTTGACTTATTCTCTGACTGTTTGCTACCCTTTTTGTAGGGCATAGCGAAATGTTTTCTGTGTTTATACAAGCTGTTGTCTTTGGCGGCATCAGTTTGTTTTCTGAAAACAGATGGACTCGTAAACTCCCTATCTGCCAGTTCAGTGGTGTAAATGCCACAGAACTACATATGTTACTGTGTGATGGCAGATGAGATATTTTTGGCTTGCAGCAGATTGAGTAAGGAAATAGAGGCTTAACATCCGTTGAAATGATTTTGGAGATTTATTTTGTTTGCTGAAGAGGAGTAAACACATGCTCGTGGGACTACTTTATACTAAGGACCGTGAACACAGAGCTACCCAAGTAGGTGTGCTGCAAATTGTGACTATACTCTGCATAGCTGGAGGGAACATCTTGATTGTACAGTGATCCTGATGCACGTTGTAAAATTTATTTTTAACATGTTAAAAATCTTATTATCTTATTATTTATTTTTATGAACAGTTTTTATATAGCGCTATCAGATTACATAGCACTTTACAGAGAATATTTCACATTCACTTCAGCCCCTGCCCCGTTGCAGCTACATACAGACAGACATTAGGGTTAAGCTATTCAGCAGCCAATTTACCTAGCAGCATGTTTTGGCCTGTGGGAGAAAACCCTGGTAGATATGGGGAGAACATACAAAGTCCACACATATAAGGCCTAGTCCGGGAACCGAACTCATGACCTCAGCACTGTGAGACACAGGTGCTGCTCACTAAGCCAAATCTTAATCTGTAATTTAAGTAAATCAAATGATGTTTTCTATTTTATTGTATTGTTCAAGTGATTTGATTTCACAGCATTCAGATCTGCAGAATATCCATGCAGCATAACAAACAAACCGCAAATATCTCCCCTCACATAGATGAACCTCTGACACCAATACCCTACCTTAAAGTTTTAGACTTCTAATAACTTAGGCCCGGATCCTAATTTAAGAATGACAGGGGATTACGCAAGTCATTTGTGTAAATCCCCTGTCATGGAATATCTGCGCTTGCGCGCACCATGTTCCGCGTGTGTACCTACAGACATACAAAATTTTGTTACATGCCTCAGTAAGTACGCATAAGAGGCAGACCCATCATTTACATATGTAAATGAGGGGTCGGGGAAGCCCCGTTATGACTGGGTCTTTCACCTAGTTGTAAAATCTTAAGGTAGGAATCTGGACACGTAAGTGTCCAGAATTATTATAGTCTGCGGGGAGTGCAGGGGGCGTGCATTCCCCGCTATGTGCGTGTACCTACGGACCCCCGCACGCACTTATAGCATTCAGGTGTCTGGATCTGGGCCTTAGTCTGGATTGGTTTCAATCTATTAACACACTTTTACTGTATATTGTAATACTAATTCCCAAAACCCGACATCCCCCCATACCTTACCATCAGATTCTATAGGAAGTCGTGTGTGCATGCACAGATCACAAACTCTGAGAATCTAATTGTGTGGAAATAAAGGGATGATCTTATCTATAAGCATGAGAATGAACTGCTCATATCTAAACAAGTGATACGTGTATGTTGTATTTCATAATCTCAACACTGCGCAGAGGTGAAACTCTCACCACAATTCAGCAGCAATTCTGCTCTTAGCTTTCAGATGTAGAATAAACAGAGAAACAGTCTTCATGCTGTTGATAAATCTACTACAAGAGAATAGAATCTTGTGATACAACTCATGAAAAATATATATACTAACCAACAATAATACAGATAATGGCCCGGATCCAGAACAACGCTTCTGTGCGGATTTACGCCTGGCGGACACGTAAAATCGCATTTTTGCATGTACTGCGCATGCGCACGACAGATACGCTACGTAACGTAACTCTGAGCGTATGGGCCATTGACGTATCAGTTGCGTAAATCCGTACGTGGGGGCGTGCCATTTTTACGTGAGCCAAAAGTACGCCTAAATTGCGTTTAAATTGTACAGTATAGGCTTGCTTAGCTGCGTAAGTCCGTTTTGCCTATACGTACGTGTGCGGACGAGTGCGGTTACGCTGTCAAAAGTTAAGGTAAGGCTTGAAATGCGGAAATTGGTCAAAATACGTACATACAAGGGGTGTGCCTAGGGGAGTGTATAGAAGATACGCACGCGTAAATACGCCACGCTAGTAAACGGATTGCAAGCGGAGTCTAGCCGCGCATGCGGAAGTCATTACATTCTCAAGCATGAATCATTCCTAAGTAGCCGTTCTTATCTGTGAACCATTCTTACATGGTTTAAGTGCATAGTTTTGATTTTTGGGTATGCTCGGGTTAACTGTTCTTAAATATACGCACTTAAATTTTGTTCTTACTTAGTTGTGAATCAGGTCCATTGTCATGTGTGGCAGAGAAAGAAGAGAAGCAATCCAGACATCTAAATGTTAAAGGTAGATAGTTTTGGGTAGTTTGCGCACACCAGTGAGGAAAGATTAAGCTCTTCCGGTTACTGGGTAGAAGAATGTGAGCTGGGAGTTGCCCATAAGACATTGAGTCACAGATTTTAAATCTTAAGATTGAAAGGAAGCAACAAATGAACTTGTTTATAGCTCTTTGGAAATGGTTAATATGTTATAACTTGTTTAAAGTAGTATTCTCAAGTTATAGTTACTAAAATTAGGATTTTAATGTAAATTTGTACAACTTTATCTTTGACACTAAATGTGACATTCTTACAGAGTAACAGGTTACTCACAGCTCTTAAAAACATTTAAATAAATTAAACCTAAAATATGACAGTGTGATGTTATACAGCACTTTGTTCTGTTTACATTTCAATGCCAGCTCCAAATAAAACATGCTTGTAGTAGCTAAAGCCCTATTTGGACTGATCATTCTGAGAGCTATAAAAATGATTGTAACTGCACTTCATTATGTTATTATAATCACTGCTTCTATCGCCTATCATGTTTCCCAGAAAAAGCTATTTTCTTTCTTTCGTTTGGCTTGTGCATATTCCCTCTTGTCGGTGTTGTAGTGTTTTCTATCACCCTGTTATGGCTTTAAAAAGTGTCCAGTGTTGGAATGTGGGTTTACATTTATAGTGCTATATGCTCTGTTACATTCTAGTGTAGTAGTTTTATTAAAGGGTGAATTGTGAGATTGAGGTGGAACAGATTGCTGAGTTCTTCGTGTGGTTACTTCTATACAATGTAATCATTTTTAGCAACAGAAAGTTTTAATGTAGCACTGCATATTTAGGAATGGTTTCTGTCCCAGTTCTCTTGTCTGTGTCTACTGTTAATAAATGACAATTTTGCATTGTGCAAACAGATGGCTCAGCCAAACTGCTGAGAGTTGTGAGCTTGTGTCAGTGTAACAGACAGCCATGTTTTACAACCTGTCAGATTTGTAAAAGGAGATTATTTGTAGAAAGACAACCAAGAGAGATGTTTGGTTCTTGCTTACAATTACTTGCAGTATTTAGTACCAGCATTTACTGCACTATTACTATATTTCCAGAGAACACTTCTTGTATATAAAATGACCTTGCCTGTCTTTACTTTGCACTTACTGTGCCTGGAAGTTATTATTTGTACCACGTGTATGTTACTACATTTTAAAGTGGCATTCTTGTGCTTATGTTTTTGTGTCCAGTCTCTGGAATTAAAGCCATAGGGTATTAAGGTGCTTTAGGCACCCATTTGATCATGTGGCATATGTAATTCATTGTTGCATCCCATATTTAAAAAACAATAATGATAATGGTGTCTTTAGCGACTAAATTCTGCCCGTCCACAAATAGAATACTTAGCATTGATTATTTTGCATGTTGATTAATGAAAGTGGATGAACATTTCATTATGCTCCCTCCAGCGAGCCTGGACACAGCGGCTGTACTATTATGCTGATAGAAAACACAGAAATCAATGGTTCACTCAACCTTTTGTTCACTTCCAGATTTTTATCCGTATTTAAATAATTGGTTTTTCATACAGCTTCTCTTTCTAATATACCTGGAAATATTGAATTTTTTTTTTTTCGCATCAAGCTAATTTTACAAAAATTAAGGTAAACTAGATTAGGAACGCCTATAATACTGTATAGACTGTTAAGTGTGTTGGAACCTAAAAAAAAACTCTCCCCAAAACTCCTAACACATTCATAACTAGGCTTTCTGATTTTGCTATGATTTATTTCTTGTGCATGACCTTGCAGATATAAAATTATGTTGTGTGCAGCATTATGCCACAAAACATGTGGACCTGAGATCACATGTACACAAACATCCAGAGGTAACACATATTGCATCCAGACTGCAATGCCTAGAGTCTAGAACACAAGGTGGCAACTGTCTAATGATATAGCAATGCTGCCTCTACATGTAGCACACCTGTTTACAGGATGGAGGTATTATGATGGAAATGACAGCCAGGAGCAAGAGTGTGTGGATCAAAGTAAATAAGGCTTAACAATTATTGTGAATGTGCTTGGTTTGTGTCCTATTTGGTTAGATGGCATCTTCAGTCTGGTAATTAATTTAGGTGTCATTCATCCCCTTTATCCAACTATTTCATCCATCCATCTGCTAGTCAGACTTTTTCTGTATGAGCTAGTGATACTATAGTGAAGAATCTTGCAATCTGATTCAGTGCTGAATATTTTTGGCCTTGTTGAAGTTTTGTGGTCCAGACCAATATATGGAATGCACAAAATGGTAGTTGCTTAGATCAATTTAAAGGTTAATGCAAACAGGAGCTCTATGAACTTTTATTTTGGATTCAAATGGATTAAGAATACTTTATGATGTGAATGTTCGTTTCTTGTCCTACCTCAAATTATTATACTTTTAGTATTATCTTTTTTGATTTTTGGTATTCTCTGATTGTGTTGTGTAGGAGAGTTATACCTTTAGATTTATACAGGAGCCCAGTGCTTGCTTTGTAATTATATTACATGTTTGGTGTGATTAGGTGTTATCAGGCTGCACTTGTGTAATTGGAAAGTTATTGAAGATGGATGAGTAGTCCTATGGGGCATATTATAATGTGAGATTGTATTACATCTGGTTTTCTTCAGCACCTAAAATTTTCCAAGTCTGTTTTGCAGCGCTCACTGCATTGGACATGATTGCATTACGAACAACATTGTCTAGCCATGTAAATGCATGACTGAAGAGCAACGCAGATTGGGATTTAAAAGCAATGGATTGCACTGTATTTTTACAAAATAAATGATGTAAGGATAGGGACATTGGGCTGGATCCAGACCTTGTTAAGTGCATTAACTTAGTTACTCCTGGGCTAAACCATGTTGAGTTCAGGGGGAGTCAAGTTAATTGTATACTTTGCATGCAGGGATATATTTTTAAATTGCTTACTGCACACAGATACTGACCAGCTTTACTATCACACTGTTATTTAGACTTGGGGAAGGAAACATCACCTCTCTACTCTAAAACTGTTTGCAGCAGATGAAATATGACTCCCCTGAAATCAACATGGTTTAGCCCAGGTGTAACTAAGTTCATGCACTTAACAAGTTCTGGATCCAGCCCATTGTTTCTTAGCCTTTACAAAATCCACTGCTAATGATATTTGGCTATGTTTTGATTTTAATTTAATGAGTTATTACCAAAATAATATACAAGGGCAAAAATGTTTTTATTTCTATATATTTGTAAATATAAAGTATGCATAAACTCCTTCATGCTTTTTTATAATGTCTTCTGTGTCACTTATGGTTTTTTGCATCCATAGATTTCTTTCCATGATATATTAACCAACCATAAGCTCCATATTGCTCACAATGGTAAAGGCTCATGTATGACTACATGATTGTTGCTGGAGACTTTATTTAGTAACAGGTTTTTATATAGTGCTATCAGATTACAAAGCGCTTTACAGAGAATATTTAAGGTTCACAGAAGTCTCTGCCCCATTGGAGCTGCATTCTAGTTCTGGTTGGTTGGTTAGCTGTCTCAGTTGCAGAACAAATGAATATAACCATATACATATTTTATTCCACCAACTAAAAAAAAAAAAGAAAAACTTACTTTATCGTTCCATTAAGTATTTATTGAGAAGAAAAACTATCTGATTTGTGGAATTAGCCACAGGCTGAAAATGCCAGAAATCTTATTTTGAGTTTTAGGTGTTAAAAGTTTTTTTTTGTTACACTTTGATAAATTATGTCAGTGTGTCTCATATATAATTAAGACTACAAAAGTGTGGCCTGATTACCAGCCTGAGCGGATGTGCCTTTCTTGAGCTCCCGGGCTTAGAGGTTAATCTTTGCTTTTTCCCCTGTACCCACCTACCTATTAGCGCTCTGCAGCACCATCAGTGACTTTCTGACTCTCAGCACTACTGGACTCCCCATAGAAGCGCCGCCTGCCTGGGATTGCAGACTGTGTGATACCCTCCCCCACCCTTCCGCTGCTTTGCCTGTCTGACCCAGCAGGCAATCCCTGTCCCCAATCTACCCTGTTTCAGTCAGCAAAATTCCCTCCATCTGCTCCCCCTGCTGGCTCCTTCTAGAATACAGTTGCCTAATACTCAGTATATTCCCTGATCTCCATAAAGGAGTGTCCAGCATTTTCTCTTTGTGGCCCTCTGTAGCAGATCTCCCACCTCATAACAACCACTCCTCTCTGCTATCCATTCCAGAACTTCTGCCTATTCATTAACAGGATCCAGACCTTCAAACCACTCTTCTCATAACTTTTCCTGCTGGAGGCTCAACTACTCCAATACCCACTCGTTTCTCATCTAACTAAACTGTGCCTTGCAGGCTATACTATACTCATAATATCTAACTATTGCATCACTACCTATACCAACTGGAAAACTTTGCAGCTCTGTCATTTATAATAGCCATTATCATCCATCTCAACCTCTCCTCAGGCCTGCTGGCAGGCTTAGAACCTGCAGTATACCTTTCTAATAGCAATTACCTTTCACAGTACCAGCCTACCTGCAATAGTGACGTTACCTATTGGGTGATAAAATCGTTAACTCCTAATACTGCTTTCTATCAATCCATCCCCAACTTTTTCCACCTGTCTCTGAGCAGGCCTGAACAATGCGGACCTGCACTTTTCTTAACACCTACTTGCTACAATTGCAGCTCCACTTAAATATTATAACTTCATCAATTTACCTGCTAACAAGGTCTGTGCACCACCTTCCTTAAGTCTAGCAACTCTGAAAATCTCTATCTATCTATCTATCTAATCTATCTATCTATCTAATCTATCTATCTAAATCTATCATCTAATCTATCTTATCTAATCTATCTAATCTATCTATCTATCTAATCTATCTATCTATCTAATCTATCTATCTATCTAATCTATCTATCTATCTAATCTATCTATCTATCTAATCTATCTATCTAATCTATCTATCTATCTAATCTATCTATCTATCTAATCTATCTATCTATCTAATCTATCTATCTATCTAATCTATCTATCTATCTAATCTATCTATCTATCTAATCTATCTATCTATCTAATCTATCTATCTATCTAATCTATCTATCTATCTAATCTATCTATCTATCTAATCTATCTATCTATCTAATCTATCTATCTATCTAATCTATCTATCTATCTAATCTATCTATCTATCTAATCTATCTATCTAATCTATCTATCTATCTAATCTATCTATCTATCTAATCTATCTATCTATCTAATCTATCTATCTATCTAATCTATCTATCTATCTAATCTATCTATCTATCTAATCTATCTATCTATCTAATCTATCTATCTATCTAATCTATCTATCTATCTAATCTATCTATTCTATCTATCTATCTATCTATCTAATCTATCTATCTATCTAATCTATCTATCTATCTAATCTATCTATCTATCTAATCTATCTATCTAATCTATCTATCTAATCTATCTATCTAATCTATCTACTGAACAACTTGAGAAACAGGATCCATTCTCCCTGCTGCATACAGTTTTTGGATCTATAATATAGACTTTATGAATCACCCTTTTTTGTTTATCGTGGTCCTTCTGATGACTCTTACTACCATGCCTCGTCCAAATAAAAACCATTCCAAAGGCCTCCCCCACTACTTCGCAGGGAAGACCCCAGATCATACAACCGCTTGTCCCAGCTCTGCTTACAGTCCCAAATATTCAGATTTTTGATGATAAAGACCACTCTTTCTCCCACAAGCAATGATTTCCTCAATCTGATCATTGAGATGAAGGAACTACGCTCTTCAGTCCTTAGCGATGTTAAAACTGCCCTCCATGACCTCAAGGCTGACGATACAGGCCTAGGCAATAGAACGGTTCAGGTTGTGATTTCTGGAAGATGTGGTTTCTGCTCAACATTCCACTGGCGATCTTCTCTCCTCAATGCGTAAAGATATGTCTGACATGTAAGAGCACCTTGAGTATATAAATAACCGCACACTGCACAATAACCTCCATATTCGAGGTATCCCTGACACATCCCTATCTGGAAAACTATCTTAAACGCCTTTTCGGTCAACTTGCTCCAGATATTCAGGACAGCCTCTTATGTCTTGATACATACACATACACAGAGCACTTTTGTCCAAGATCACAAGACCCCACAATGCCCCGAGATATCATACTCTGTACACGCTACTGTACCACAAAGGAAGCTATTCTCAAAGGCGCCCGACAAGTCCCATCTATATCCTATGAAGGGAGTACCCTCCACATCTTCCAAGATTTGGCCCCCTCTACCCTTGCCAAAAGAAGAGAACTTCTCCCCATAATCTCTGTCCTGTCCACCAATAATATTCGCTATTGTTGGGGCTTTTAATTCCACCTCTTCGTTTGGCATCAGAACCAACAGCTTGTAGCCAGAAATACTCAAGAAGCTCAAGTTTTGCTCTGCCGTCTGGGACTGACGCACCCAAACCATGCCAGCAATGCACCTTCATCGTCTTCAGCGCCACCTGACCCTGCAGACCCAGGGCTACCGCCGAGAGAATGGTTCACGGCCCCTCGGATCCCTAGCCCTGCTAATCCATGTGTACTACCATAGTCTCCTCTTCAGTAACCAGCAATTTCAAGTTCTATCACATCTACTTGTTGCTTTACATCCCTTCATATCCCTGGATTCATTTAATCAATACTTCAAGCTGAGATAATTAGAAGACTTTAGTTTGCCAACAAGACACTTCTACAAGTTTTTTGCTACTTATTTATTGACCAGTCCTTAGGATAAGAATTTTCTATAATTTTTGCCATTGTTGTTTGTATATATCACTATCTGTTGTATATGTAATGCTTATGTTTATGAGGATCTGCTTCTCTCCATAGCATGCCCTTGTGTAGTTGACGTCCCAGTGGAGTCCACCCCTTTTCTTTCCTTCTCTCCCCCACCTCCACCTCATGCCCAAGCCAACTGCAAGCATTTCCCATTTGTTCCCCCGCACACTCTAGTCTGTTTGGACCTCTACCCCCCTAGAGCCACTCGACTGTTTGCCAGTTATACCCCATCATCTTTCCAAGATGTCCTCTCTCCCCTTCTGGTACCATTGGCAGCCAAACCATACCTTGATCTGCCACCCACTGCCAACTATTCACCCTGTTACTCTCCATCCCTTGTACCTCCGTAGGTACATACCTCTATTGATCTCCCTCACCTGTGTTACCTATGGCCCTATGCATAATCTCTTAAATTGTCAAGGGATTTAACTCTCCCTTGAAAAGGTCCAAACTTCTTTCCTTCCTTTCCACCTTTAAGAGTGACATATCTTTTATTTATTTTATTTATTTCATTTCCTGAAAACCTTACACCCTGAACTTTGAACGAAAACTTTTCCCACTACTTTCCATGCTTGTGACGCCAGACAGAAGAAAAGAGGTGTTGCTATTTTGATATCTAAATTTCTTAATTTTGAAATAGTTGATACAAAGACGCATAGGGTCAGTTCCTTATTCTTTATAGGAACACTTAATCAGTTGCCTTGTACACTGGTTAATGTTTACGCTCCTAACCAAGATCAACCTTAATTCTTCCAAGGGTTGGGCTCCCTTCTCTCTCTCTCCATCGCAGAGGCAAACTCATTGTTGTGAGAGACTTTTAACTATCACCTTTTCCCCAATCTTGACAAATCCACTACAGCTTATCCTCTCCCAGCTCCCATCGACTCGTGTTACTCCAAAGCTCTCCAAGCATTTTAAAACTCCTAGCTAGAGATTATACCTTCTACTCCCCCACCTTCCATTCATACTCCTACATAGACATGATCCTGCTTAGCCACGACTTACCCTTAAACTTCAGGACACATCAATACTTCCACGTACCTAGTCTGATCATGCCCCAGTGGCTGCAGATCTCTCCGGCCTCGTTCTCAGACCAATACTAGCCACCTGGCGTATTAACAAGTCCTTTCTACATGACATAACTATTACCCAGCAACTTCAGATCAACTTTTCACACCTTTTTGGCATTAATTAAACCTCGGACGTTTCTCCCATAACCCTATGGGATGCCCATAAAGAGGGCATCCGGGGAAGCTTATTGTCCTATCTTCCCTGCAGTAAGAGAGACAGATTACAAAATATTACCACACTTACTTCCACTCTACAAGACAAGCAGCCAACAAGTTGAGATAACTTAACCAACTCTACTATGACAATGGAGATAAAGCAGATTAACTATCAGAAACCAAACACCACTCTAAAAATCTCTGCTCGCAATCTACTGGCAGCTCCAAATTTTGAGGGACATCTAACTCATGACCCTCGACAAATCAGGTCGCAATTTCATGCATACTATTCCAAACTCTATAATCTCCTCAAGCCCAGAAGCCCAAACTCTATAATCTCGTCAAGCCCAGACTAATCCATCAACAGCTGATTCACTTAGCGCACCTATTTCCATAGCTAAGGTTACTGCTGCCATTAAGAGCCAAAAAGGAGGTAAGGCACTGGGACCGGATGGATTTACTGCTGCTTACTTGTAAAAAATGTAGTTCTATCCTTACACCCCACCTTCATACGCTGTTCAGTGTGGTCCTGGATGGAGCTCCTTGGTCACCAACCATATGCAGTCTTAAAGACCGCTTATACACAATCTGTGTAACAAAATGATATGTATATTACGTAAAATAGTTATTACGGATGCGTAGTAGCTATTATCAGTAAATTAAGGATGTATGTGCAATACATCCGGGGCTGTGAATCCGGCCCAGCGACCACTAACTACTGTTTTGTATGGCGCTGCGGACACCTTGTGGCGCCTTATAAATAAATGATAATAATAACATTCTTCTTACCTTAACTCAACCCTTAATCTCAATGCCCAATCTATTTCAGTTGCTTGATACTTATGGTCATTAATACAATTACAAAATCAACCTCACTAAATCTCTCATCCTCAATATCCAATCCCAAGATCAGACTCCTCGCTTTTAAATTCGATTTTAAAATGGTGTCACAAAATAATGAAATACCTTAGGTTCTACATCACTGACTCTTATGAATCCCTCTACATCCCCCCTCTCATTGGTAAATTACGTGCTGATCTACATGTCTGGAAACCCCTCATCATCTCATGACTGGGCAGGATCATCTCTATGAAAACCCTCCCTGAACTCCTCTGTCTTTTCCAGACCCTACCTGTCAAATTCCCTCCTTCTGTTTTTCTCATTTTCAGACTGACCGCTCCAAATTTATTTGGAGCTATAAATCCCCACACACCGACCTCCACTCAAAAAACTAATGACTAATGGAGGCAGAGGCTTTCCAGACCTTATGGCCCATTACTGAGCTTCTTGGCTCAGCCAAATTGTAGCCTCCTTTGACCCCCCCCCCCCCCCCAGGTACTCTAGCCTGGGCTGACTTGGAGGCGACTTTTTAGGTATCACCTCTATGTCCTCCTTATGTGTCCTTCCCTGTCATACCCGAACACTTATGGTCTCCTTGCTCCAAACTGCTTAGTTCTCTTGCAGTAGTTCTAAATAAAAGAGGAGGAGACTGGTGGGAGATGACTTCACTCCCCCCTCACCCCAATATGGGACAATCTAGTGTTCCCTCCGAGTCGATCCCCTCAGTTCTCAATTCCATGGCACTTGGCTGGAATCCACTTTGCCTCTGACCTGGTTTATAATCACACCTGGCTCACCCCTCCAGATCTCTATACACATCTCCCTGGCCTGCCATGTAATCCTTTTTGGTACATACAACTCTGCCACTTCCTTCTCTTTCTATTAAACACACCTCAACCCACCCCTCTGAATTTGAAGCTCTATGACTCTCTTCACCCCTTCAGAAAGGCATGATATCTTCACTATATTATCATCACTACTTTGCTCCCAGGATGCCTACGAGAGTTGATGGGAGCATAATCTAGTCCCCCCTCCTGATGAAGATACCTGGGAAACCATCAGGACTCAGGTAGCAATATCTTCCATATCCACCAGGATCAAGGGAAATTCATATCAAATCTATTATAGGTAGTAGTATACCTCTGATAGCCTCTACAATGTTCCCTACAACCTCGCCTTTGTGTTGGAGAGGATGTGGGTACTTTCATACGTATTTGGTGGACATTCCCAGTGATTTTTACCTCCCTCCTTTAAACTAAATCCTTTTTGTGACACTGTTTGTCAAATTTGTTGATGTCACTTTTCTTAACCAGCTAAACTGTCAATCTGCTTTGTAAATTGAACATCCTGCTTTAATTAAGAAAAATTAAACAAAAAGGTATTGGTTAATGCTACCCTGCTGAGATACAGGAAAAGTGCAAGTGCATGCATGTATGTAAGGTTTTATTTTACATTCTGGGAATTCACTGCTTTATTGTTTGACTGTAATTACAAGAACATCAGTGTTTCCTAACATTGCCTTATCATTTACACTTTGTTTTAAAGGAGTCTTTTATGTTCTGAATAGCTAAGTATTTTTGAGCAAACATTGCTCAAAAGCAATTATTTTTATTTTTGTGTTCCATGTGCCGAATATCTATAGTGCAGATTCATATATGGGAGTTTCGGTGGTTTTATGTGTACCTACACATTGCTTCAGCTTTTTTTAGCTGATTATATTTTAGAGCCGACCTATTTTGCCGTTATGCCACCCACGTTTCAGTGTATCTCAATTAACTTTTACATGATCTGCTTCCTGTTATGGCTGTATTGAGCTCCTTGCTTTTTAAATTGCAAAACGCATTTAACTTTATCATTTCTGTTTCTTCACATGCTTCAAGTGTTTTTTTTCTCTCCTCTTTCATTCCTACTCCATTCTACACTGCAATTCTATACTTAATAACTGTAATTAATGCTATTTTTAAGCCTTTTTTATGGTAATCCTTATACATTTGTCATGTATGTGTAATAGGTGTGTGTGTGTGTGTGTGTGTGGTAATAGTTGTGTGTGTGATAATAGTTATGTGTATTGGTGTGTGTGTGTGTGTGTGTGTGTGTGTGTGATAAAGGTTATGTGTATTGGTGTGTGTGATAATAGTTG
>WWET01000792.1:304041-320431 GCA_011038615.1 Limnodynastes dumerilii | reverse complement strand
ATGCATGCTTACATTGACTGCTATGAGTAACCTGTTTACTTCATGGAGTCTTTGCACTTGTTCATGTCTATCTACGTGTCACAAATTTGTTGTAATAGGACAATTTTATGTATGTTCATATGATATAGTGCACTGTTTGGGTTTTGTTAGTATTCTATTTGTTTTTTGTCATGATAATTTCCCAACTCAGGCTTTTAAATTTGATTAAGCCTAATCTTATAAATGCAATAGAAATATGAAAATATATCCTTGGTTCCTCTCTTTGTTTTACTTGTCAAGAGGCACCGATTAATTTTCTTCCTTTGCTAGTCCCATATGACCTTAATGACAGGAAACTGACTGGACCGTCTTTTGAACATTTTTATGATTTAACATGTACATAATCTCAAATTAAGCTATAGTCTTACTTCAAAGTTCTTATCGCCATAAATTATTGCTTGATAAAAACAATTTCCACTTAAGTTCTGTGGGTCTATCCAAAAGACATTAGGTGGTTCTATTGGACACACTGTCTATGACTGTCTATGAAGTTGGGAGTCCTAGAGTTACCAGTACATAGAAACTTGGAAAGTGGTGGCAAATAAGAGCCACTTGGCTTATGCAGTCTGCCCATACTGACTCTAGATCCTCTTTGAACCTAGATTTAGTTTAAAATAATGGGTATCTTAAGCATGTTTAATTTATTTTACTGTGTTAGGCTCTACCACCTTAGATGGGAAACTATTCTACTGATCAACTATCCATTTGGTTTTTCCTCTAAACCTACCACCCTTCAGTTTATACACAGCATCAATTTCCCTACTACTACTGTTAGGCTCACTGTTTGGTAGTTGGTGTCTTCCACTTTTATGCAGAGGTATTACATTTGCTATTTTCCAGTCTTCTGGAATTTTTTTTGTAGCTAGTGACTGTTTGAAAAATTCTATTATATCCCTTTCATGTTTTCCCCCTGGCAATATCCCGGGTCTTACAACCCGGGATATTGCCGTGGTAGCAGATCATTGTCACAGACCCTGGGATGATCCCTTTCACACTACAGGGTTTTTGACTCAGGAAATTCCGGGACCCGGGTCTGCCCTGACAGTGTGACAGGCGGTGCATAGATCCTAACTGGGAGATTTGTTGCCATAGCAATAGTAACAAATCCTCCAATTAGGTTTCTTTTGTCCTTTCACACTGACCCCTTACTTGGGTTGGGCCCGGGATTAACACTTCCTTTCTCCCGGGTCTGATTTCCGGGTCATTAGACCTTGGTTGAGGATCCCGGGACCTTTCACGTCACACTTCTACCCGGTTTGTTGGAGTCTCGACTGTCCAATGGCAAAAATTGCAGCCCTTACCCCTTACTTTCTTTTTTTTTTTTGTAAATACTAAACAAAAATAGTTAAAATAGTCTTCCATTGTTCTGTCATCTTTCAAAAGACTCCCACCTTCTGTTTCTAGTTTTCCTATACTTTAAAAAAATAAAAAAATGTTTGTGTTTCATTTATATAACTAAATAAACTTCTGTCCTCTTTTCGTTTTGTGAGGGCCACATAGCTCTGATAACTTTTTCAGTTTGTTTTTATTTATTTATTTTTTTACTTTCACTGTACTTGCTTCCTCTATTGTTAACCTATTTGGCTTGTTTTTTTTCTGGGGGTTTTCCCTAACCATTCTGACACCAAACCTTGTTGCTGCTAGTAATTCATTTTTAAAATTTCCTCACTGCTACTGCACTCCTTTCACGTGTACTCACTCTGCAAACAATCACTAGAAAACTTCCCCATTTCCACAAAATGGGGTATCCCAAAATCTAGCACTTTTGCTTTTGCGTGGTGTGGGTTTTTTCTCTGTCTTAGACCATACTGCTTGATTGCAACAAGTTTTTTTGTTTATTTGACTTGTAACCTTTAAAAATTGTGTTTTCCAGACTTTGATTGATAAAGCTCCAGGTTTGTCAATACACCACAATATTAGGTTATTGTAAAAACAAATAAACATAAAATTGTAGGCTTTTGAAACTCATTGTGAATTATTTTATTTTAAATAATTGTATGGTATCTATTTAGTTTACTTGCCTTTTCTTGTTACCAATTAAAAGTTTTGACCATCAAGCCTGATGCTCTGACACTGCAGCTGATTCAGAGCTGGGAGTAGCAGCAAAGAAAAAAAGGAGCAAATCTGCACCTTACAAGTGTTGAAATGCAAGAGAATACAAATTTAAAATGTGCAGACATAGTGAATTTGGAGGTTATATTTTGAAGTTCAAATCTACATTAGAGTTGAAAAATAAAACAATTTGGTATGTGTGTTTTTTCCCTGCATTCAGGGAACCTAAAGAAATCAGCACCTCTGACATTGCAAAATGGTTTGTCTGGGTTTAGATTTGCACCTTTTTGAGCAATTCCTCATAATTCCGGATCAGCCCCACTGTGTCCTTACAGAGGTCTCAGATTTCTGAATAACAATTGAGTTAGTGTAAGAATGTTCAGTTTACCTATGTTAAATAATTTCTGATAGAAATTACCAGTCACCTATGAAAAACAAATAAATATAAAGAAGTACTAGACCTATATAGCTTTTGTTTGATGTATTAAGAATCAGAATACATGACAATTTCCTTTCAAAAAAGTCATTTTTAGCTTTACCATTTTTAGCTTGGTGTCTGCTCGATATTGGTTTTCTTGCTCTTTCAATGTATACAGATACTTATAGCTATCTTCCTGGAGCAAACATACTAACAGCAGAAATAAATGGATATGTGTATTTTTAATAATTCTTTATTGCAGTAATGATTTTTGTAGTGTTTATTTTTCTTTGAGTAGATCCTTGATCCACTTTCTTAGTCAATACATCTTCTCTGTAAAGTGCAATGTGAATGTACCATTAAATGCATAGGGTCGGATCCAGATCTATGATAGTTGACTTAAGTCTCCAATCAATCTGTAGTGCACATGCGCAGTACAATGCATTCTGTATTGGAACGCAGCTGCCCCGATGTTGCGTTTCATGTGGTATTCTTTATCAGCATGTTGGGCGGGCCCGCTCACCATGTATACGAGATACGTATGGTGGATGGGCATTGTCATGCATATCGTACAGTAAGGGCTTAGCTGAGCCCTCACGTAAGATCTAATATTCTACATGCACAGCTTTGCCTCCAAAATACTTAAGGTAGGTTCCAGGGCACGGAAATCCCTTCCGCATGCAGGAATTGCAGGGAGGAAATATCAAATTCCTATGTTAGCCTCCATAATGAAGGGTAATGTATGAAATCTGTTATTAGTTCTGGATCCGGTCCATAGTTATCTTTAGAGAATGGAGACTAAGGCTGCTTTTATAAATTGTTCTCTATGTGCTACTGACAAGAACTTCTTTCTCTATTTCTAGTTTGTAAATTTAAAGCTCATAAGAGATGTGCTGTGAGAGCTACAAACAACTGCAAGTGGACAACGCTAGCTTCCATAGGCAAAGATATCATTGAGGATGAGGATGGTGTGAGTATGGATTTTTGCTTATATCATGCTTGGTTGCATAGGGAGAGGAATTAGTAGCAGAAAGAGGGAAGTAGTGATTCCCCTTTATAGAGCGTTGGCAGAGCCTCACCTAGAATACTGTGTTCAGTTCTGGAGGCCATATCTCCAGGAAGGACATAAATACATTAGAGACGGTGCAAAGAGGAGCAACTAAAATGGTCCCTGGCCTGTGTCACAAATCATACCAAGAAAAGCTCAAGAAACTAAACATGTATAGCTTGGAGCAGAGAAGAGAGAGGGGAATATGATAGCAGCTTTCACATATATCAAGGGTTGTGACCGGCTAGAGGAGGGTGGCATTTTTCAAAGGAAGAGGTGTAATAGAACACGAGGGCATAAATATAAACTGGAGGGTGGTAGATTCAGAGGAAATGTGCATGAAAAATTACTTCACTGAAAGGGTAGATAAGTGGAATAGCCTCCCATCTAAAGGTGGTTGAGACTGACAGTAGAACAGTTTAAACATGCTTGGGATAAATATAAGGATATCCTAAATCTTAAATTAAATTGAGGGTAAATAGGGTCTAGGGTCAGTATAGTTTTAAATAAACAACTGGGCAGACTGGATGGGCCATGTGGCTCTTATCTGTCGTCACTTTCTATGTTTCTATGCTTTATGACTTCTTTTACAAGATAATGAAATGTGGTGTTTAAAGTATTGAACTGTATGTGTGAGACTTTTTCTTTTCTTATTTTGTTTTGTTGTACTGCAGCTCAAAGTGAACTATTTATTATCTCCAATTGCAAACAATGAAAGCTCCTCCCAGGTCTTTCGGACAATGACCTTATAAATTCTCGAGGGGAAAAATGGCGATATATTATCTATTATGACTTCCCTGAACTTGCCTCTGCATTTTGTTCCCCCAATCCAATAACAAATCAAGTGGAACAAACTTGTGGGACATTTAGTTACATATAACATTAAGGAATTTATTTCCGTTAACCATTTAAAAGCAATTATTTTAATTTTGTTGTTATTCAACATGTATTAATTTCAGATAGTTGATGTACTTGGTTGAAGTTAAACTGTATAAAAATATATTTCCAAAGAGCAAACCTATGTCTGATTTTACCTTCTTACCATTTCCCTTCTTCAGATAGCAATGCCTCACCAATGGCTAGAAGGGAACTTGCCGGTTAGTGCAAAATGTGCCGTTTGTGACAAAACATGTGGCAGTGTATTACGCTTACAGGATTGGCGGTGTCTTTGGTGTAAAGCAATGGTGAGAATGATCCAAGTGATTTTTCCACATTTAAAATATGACTGCTGTTATCCAAATCTAATCTAAACTGGTGTAAATGCCAGTGTTGTGTATTCACTATATTAGATGTGCCTTGTTTACACAAAACACACTCAAAGATGATTATGGCGCATCCCACTTATGCTCTGACTTTAAACTGATTCTTTTGTATGCAAAAGTATGTTTAAAAAAAGCCATTAATTATTGTAGGAAAACAACTCTAATGCAAATTCCTGTTTGATTTGGCAACAGCAAATATGTAAATTTAGCTTCTGTAACAGCCAGTCACATGTGGGGCCAGTCACACTTATTGATTTAGTTATTTCTGTTAGCTCTTAACTGCTATCAAATTCCTTAAGCATTGTTCTGTGGGGTTTTTGCATTTGGTGGCAGCAATTTCGCAGTCTTGCCATGTTTAATCCTTGTTGAGACAAAAAAGGAGGGAGGAGACCCTAAAAGAAGGGCATACCAGAATAGTTTCCTCTTAATGGGCACGCAGGGTCTATTAGATTGCTAATAATTAAAAGATTTCTTTATTGGTATGCATTAAAAAACATAATTTTATAATCTAATTGAATTAAGTGAAATGATAAAAAGACATCTAAACACATATTGTTTAATGTAAAAATACATTGACAAAAAAATAATAGCAATGATAAATGGCAAACCCTAATTTTTATTAGTAATTTTAATCTCAATTATATCAATTAATCAAATATGATTATTTTTCAGCTATTAAGGTAATATGTCATAAAAGAAAATGGCACAATTGAATTTGACATTAGTAGTTAGTTTTTCTATGTTTAAGAAGCTTATATCAATAAGCTATACGTATTATTAAATATGACCGCTAGACTGAGGCCTGTATATTAATGCAAATACTTCATATATTATGTAGGTACACACTGCTTGCAAAGACCAATACCCTCGAAAGTGCCCCCTTGGGCAATGCAAAGTTTCTATCATACCTCCAACAGCTCTAAACAGCATAGATTCTGATGGTATGTACTTGGGATAGTCATTCTCATTAATAATCCTTTTTGATTTATGCATTGTTTTTGCTATTAACATTAATGCTTTTCTCAATACTATGCCAGGGTTCTGGAAAGCAACCTGCCCTCCCTCCTGTGCCAGTCCGTTGCTTGTTTTTGTGAATTCAAAAAGTGGAGACAATCAGGGTGTGAAATTCCTCCGGCGATTTAAACAGTTGCTCAACCCAGCTCAGGTGTTTGACTTGATGAATGGAGGGCCTCATTTAGGGTATTGACTTTTTCTTATGTTTTGGATTGATTTAGAAGTAAATAACTGTTAAGAAAAGCACAAATAAGTGAAAATAAAGCTTTGACTATCTTCTTTATTATCTAAGGAAAAATCTAAAGTTGTCTCCTGGGCAGTTATTCATTTTACTGTATATTTATATTAGTTTTGCAATTTGCCTGTTAACCATTTTTTTCCTTTTAGTTTGCGATTATTTCAAAAGTTTGATAACTTTCGAATTCTTGTGTGCGGAGGCGATGGTAGTGTTGGCTGGGTTTTGTCCGAGATAGATAAGCTTAGCTTGCATAAACAGGTCAGTACATAAAAAGTTAACGTCTTATTTTTATTTTGGTTACTCTATTCAGAGATCCACTTTCAAATTATAAGCCTGTCTGTGTCTGTCTTGCAATTGTATTCCCAATGTATGATTAATTATTATCTCAATTAATCTAGACATTTATTTCTGCTTTGGTAGTGGTATTTAAAATTATTATAATTAAGCTGCTTGCCTATTTATTTGAAACCAGTAACATTACAAAAGTAAGGTTCCTTACTGATGGCATTGCTTCCTAATGAATTCCACATTTTCATGTATATTCAGAGCTCACACTATTAATGTGTGAATATCTAACCTCTACTTAAAAATTCTTTATTTTTACCCACAGTGTCAACTAGGGGTACTCCCTTTGGGTACTGGAAACGACCTGGCACGGGTACTAGGTTGGGGTGGTTCCTGTGACGATGATACACAGCTTCCTCAGATTTTGGAAAAGTTAGAACGTGCAAGTACAAAAATGCTGGACAGGTAAGATACTCATATCTCTTATATCTTATCTGATATTTTATTCATGCTGGAAAAGACAATGCCCATTAAATTGCCTGATAAAATCCCACAACCCAAAATTTGTTCTCTGTCTATTGGAAAATCATAATAATAAACAAAATAATAAATACAATAAAAAAGTTGAAATAAATAGACATTAAAGAGAATGCTGCAAATCACTGTTTTAGGTGTTAAACATTGTTTTCATTTCAAGTCACCAATCTCAATCTTTTGAACATTTCCTTTATAGTGTATGTTATAAGAATGCAATCTAGAGAAACCGACTATCATGTGCACATAAGTCAAAAGTTTTTTTCCTTTCTTGGTGTATGTAGTAGAGATGTGTACCGACCCCTGTGTTTTAGTTATGGATCTGTATTCACTTTTGTGTTTTGGTTGTGGTTTAGTTAAAAAAATGAAAAATAACAAAAAAATAAATATCCTTTTAATTTTGTTTTGTTTAATTGCTTAAAAAATCCTAAAATCAAGTAATTTTTATGTTTTGTTTTTTTGCTCCTAAAGCATTATTAAGATAAATAACATTAATTTCCAGTTAATCCTAGTCAAAATGGACCACCTCACAAGATTGAGGTTGGTTGGTACATGCTACAATATATTGTCTAGTACCCCACTCTCAACTTTGTGACATCTGTCAAATGTTTTCTTATGTATTGCTATTGTTATATAACATATTAAAAGTATGAAAAGAACAATATCTATGGTCCCTTTCACAGTAAATTGTATAGTTTGTAAAATGTTTTAAACAAAAAATAGTATAAATAAAGAGGAAAATGCATGAACAGGACTTGCTGCAGGGTGAGGAATATTAAAGCTGCTCTTAACCAGTATATTCCTAGTACTTTTTAGAAGACTTTAGAAGGGTTAATGGCTCTTAGCACTTGTGTGAGTGGCAGAATAGTGTCTGCTTAGATAAATTATGAGTATAACTTCATCAACATTGTTGGCCAAGTGGGCTACTAGAAACCCCCCATAAGTGGCCCACTGGGGTCCCCCCAGGTGGGTCACTGGGTCACTGACTATCTGTGATCTTTCTTACCTTGTGTGTAGCTCCAGCAATGGCATGTGAGGACTCTGTGTTCAGCGGGGCTGCAGGGGAGCTGCTAATAAGGTGGATTGAATTAAAGGTGAGTGCAGGGGGGATGGTTGCCCATGGCAACTGCACCCCTAGAACCCACTATAGTTGCACCCCTGATATTACTCATCCCAGGCATTCTGTTCTGCTTTTACATTCAGTTCAATAAAGTTGTAGTTGTTTAACAAAAAAATGCCTCCACAAGCCTTCCTCTATGTTCAGCCCTCTGTGAATGGCTGGTCACAGTCATGTGATACTTCCTGTCAGAGTCAGGAAGTGCAAGGCTCAGAAAATACAAATTTTTTGTAAAAATGGTGTTTTGCCTCGATTACAAATACGAATTTGGTGGGAGGATCCCAGGCATGGCTCGGTTTGACTCGGAAACCCCAATATTCGGATCTGTCGGATTTCACAGAATCTGAACTGCCCCTCTCTAGTATCTAGTGATGCCACATTAATAAAGCTGCAATATTGTTGATTATAATATTTAGGAGGAAAAAACTGTTGCATTGACTAGAAGTGCAATAAACCTGACCGACCCTGTGTAAATAGTTGTCACTTTATGGGTTTATATGCAATTAAACAGCACATGTGCAAAAAAAAAAAAGTAGAAAAGAAAAATAGTCAACTGTCAGTGATTTGCTCTGGTATGATGTATTGAG
This sequence comes from Limnodynastes dumerilii, assembly GCA_011038615.1. NCBI lineage: Eukaryota > Metazoa > Chordata > Amphibia > Anura > Limnodynastidae > Limnodynastes > Limnodynastes dumerilii. The sequence goes on along the minus strand of WWET01000792.1, from coordinate 311,837 downwards.
ACATTGATTATATAAAAACTTTATTAAAACCCCATGTATAAATATAATGGTTACTGATATTTCTAGTGTATCCAACATCATGCCTATATATTGACGTGGTGACGAACCCTAAAGTTGCTGATTTACATTACTAAACGTGACTTCCTAAAACAAAATTTTTATGCTTCTATCATAAAAATTTTTATTGAAATCCAAGCAAAAGTATTAAAACATTGTTATACACAGCAGACAATATGATATAAAAAATGGTACTGGCTGATGACATCATACATTTGTAATATTACTCTGAATGAATTATGATCATTGGAAGAGCATAGTGATACAATTACAAACAATGTTACAAAAAAAATCAAATGTGAAACATTTAATGCTACCTAATTATAACGACTTTAAAATGTTCTAATTATCCTCAAAACAAAGCCACAGTCTTCCACTGTCATAAAACCATTTGATTTATAATAACACTGTTAATCAGCGTATATTAGAGGAAACAAGTGAGAGTCCTATGCCAATATACTCTCCGATTGCATTGTCCTTTGAATGTAATGTCGACAGTTTAAATGTGGACATAATGATTGTCGTCCTTTACACTGTCACCATTTTGATGTGGACATAATCAGTATCTAGAAAATTATACATTTCCTCCATTTAGGTGGTCGGGTCGACAAAATCAGTGCGTGCTATAAGCTCTAGGGCTCCTCTGACAAACCATGGGTTGCTGAGTAATAATGTCAAAATATATCATTGATAAAGCATTTTGTCTTTGTTCTAGTGTCCAAAAGGGCTCTCAGGGCATGGTCTCATTTGGAGAATCAAAGGTTTCACTATGTCCAGACTCCAGGACCCACTGGCACTTTTTAGTTGCATTAAAAAATATATTCCCACAGATCCATTGTTTGCATTTCTTTATTACAGACCCATAGCCATAGGTATTCAGAAGTTTTAAGATTTTAATCCAAAAAGGTTTGGGATTAAATTCCAAAAAATGTCTGCATTGCAATCTAACTTACTGTTAAATGGCATTTGCTACTACTGACTTTTATATAGACTGTAGCAGGTGATGGGTAGATGCATGGACATTCCTTTCTATTGAAAGGAGAAACTGTTGTAAGAATGAGTTTAATATTTGACTACTTCTATCATAGCATGGCTGCCTGTATTATAGTTAAATGATGATTCAAATTTGTATAAGTTTCTTAAAACTCTATTACATCATTGAATCTGTTCTGTCGCAGATGGAGTATAATGTCGTATGAACTGAAGTTACCATCAAAGACCTCTATTCTTCCTATATCTCCAGAAGAAGAATCTGAAGAGTGCCAAGTAAGTGTACAACCAATCTGCTACTTAATTAGGTAAATTGGGGTTTTAAACTTTAAATAATAAAGAGGTATGGAGATTTATTTATTAACATGTTTTTATATAGCGCTACATAGCCTGTAGCTGTTCGCTCCCATCCAGTTCCGAACTGGCTGGATTTATAGATTGCTTATGCCTTGATGAGGTATAGCAATCGATCCCTGGAGCACCGAACACAGTGCTTCGAAAGGTAAGCGACCCCACACCCTAACCCTAAATCAGCCACGACCCCCTCCCCCACCCCGCCATTACATTTTCCCCGCAGCCTAATCTTAAGTCCCTAGAGAGGGTTACTCATCTCTCTGGTGATCTGGAGGTGGCGCTTCTGAAAATGATGTTTTCATAATAAAAAAAAATTCTGTGATGGCTATCATTCGAAATAGAGACACCTGAAAAGCAACTTACAACACATACGTTACACAGACATTAGGGTTAATTTATTCAGCAGCCAATTTACCTACCAGCATGTTTTTGAAGTGTGGGAGGAAACTGGGGAGAAAATACAAACTCCACACAGATAAGGCCTAGTCCAGGAATGGAACTCCTGACCCCAGCACTGTGAGACACAAGTGCTACTTAACAAAAACCTGAATATTTTCCTTTTACCTAATAGTTTTATAAGTTGTGATAGATAATTTTAGTAGACACTTGGCCAAACATAATGGTAATGAGTCAAAAAAGTAAAGTTAAACCTTTTAATGGTTTTGTAAGTTAGTAGTATAACTTGCATAACTTTTTTTTGGTTTATTAAAACAGCAACGTTTTGGTCAGGTCTCCCCTTTCTAGGCTTGTATTTGCAGAGACTTGTCTTATATTCATTCAGGCCTAGTCCAGGAATCAAATTTATAACCCCAGCACTGTGAGACTTATACAGAATACAGAAACAGGTTCCCCAAAATTGTCGCTACAATTAACCATTATTTTTTCTATTTTTATATTATATTAGTTTAATTCACATTACTTTAACTTATCTATTTATCTTGTACATACCTTAGTCAGTGTTGTAACCACATATCTACATTCAGACTTTTTAACTTTATATTATTATTTTTTATCATTGTTATTACTGTATTAATCCTATAATTTTTGGGTATTAATTTACCTACTACTCCTATTGTTTTTATACTCTGACTGACTTCCCTTCACCATATCTCACTGCCCAGGAGCTCTCTCTCATCATCTCCCAAGCATCCAACCCCCGTCGCCTCTTTGCCACCTTTAATATTCTCCTCTCCCCGCCCTTCATCCCACCCTCTATCTCTGCTTCCAACTTTGCCTCCTACTTCTCATCCAAAATTAACTCTGTCAGAAATGACATCTCCTCCACCCTGGCTCCCCCATCCCTCCCCAACTCTCCACCCCCCCCCTTTCATGCAACCGTCATGAGTTTTCGTCTTCCTACGATAAGTGATGAAATTCACTCCCTAATAATATCCTCACCAACCTGCCCTGTGGACCCTATTCCCTCACACCTTCTCAAACACCTCTCTCCAACCTGCCCTGTGGACCCTATTCCCTCACACCTTCTCAAACACCTCTCTCCCTCTGCCTGCTCCCATCTAGCCTAACTTTTCAACCTTTCCCTCTCATCAGGTATCTTCCCTTGTCTCTCCCATACTCAAAAAACCTAATCTGGACCCTACATCCGCCTCCAGCTACCGACCTATATCCCTTCTCCCCTTTGCCTCCAAATTTCTTGAGCCCTTAGTCTACCAACGTCTCATCAGCTACCTTACTGATAACTTTCTCCTGGACACCCTCCAGGTCTGGTTTCCGGACCCTCCATTCCACTGAGACTGGCCTTACCAAAGTGACCAATGATCTAATATCTGCCAAATGCAAGGGTCACTACTCTGTCCTCATCCTTGATCTCTTGACCTCTTGATCTCTCAGCTGCTTTTGACACCGTTAGCCATCCTCTTTTGGTCTCACTAACACTGCTCTCTCCTGGTTTTCCTCCGATCCCTCTGACCGCACCTTCTCTGTTTCCAATCCTAGCTCACCCCCCCTCCCTTTTGGTGTCGCCCAGGGCTCTGTCCTTGGCCCGCTCCTCTTCTTGCTCTACACCTCCCTGCTGGGTAACCTTATCAGCACCTTTTGTTTCAATTACCACCCCCACGCTAATGACACTCATATTTACTTCTCCCCTGACCTCCACCCCTCTCTTCTGTCTAAGATTTCTGAGTGCCTTGCGTCCCTATCCACGTGGACGGCCAAACGCTTCCTCAATTTGAATATGGACAAAACGGAAATAATTTTTTTTTCTCCCCCTAGGATTTCCTCACCCCCTCCATCACCATAACTATTGGTGATACTTCTGTCTCCTAATTCCCTCATGTTCACTGCCTAGGTGTCTCCTCACTTTCCTTTATACCACACATCTGTGCCCACATTCTTGTCATTTTTACCTACGCAACATTGCACGCATCTGTCCCTTTTTCACTAATAAAGCTACTAAAACCCTCATCCACTCTCTAGTCATACTCTCTAGTCCACTCTACTGTAACCACCTCCTCATAGGTCGCCAGTCTTGTCCCCCTTCAATCTATACTCAATGCTGCTTCCAGGCTCATCTTCCTCCCACGCCGCTCTACCTTGGCCTCTTCTTCATGTCAAACCCTCCACTGGCTTCCTGTCCGCTTCAGACCTCTATTTAAACTCCTTACCCTCACCTTTAAGGCCATCTCCGCATCCACTGCTCCCTACCTCTTTCCTCATCAACATGCACACCCCTTCCCGCTCTCTCCATTCTGCTAACCAGCGCTGTCAGACCTTCTTACTTATCACCACATCTCATGCCCGTATCCAGGACTTCTCCCGTGCTGAACCTCTGCACTGGAATGACCTCCCTTCAGTCAGACTCTCCCCCACATTGCAGGTCTTCAAGCGCTAACTCAAAATGCTCCTGTGCAAGCTAGCCTACCCTTCCTCCACTTAACATTCTCACTGCAGCCTACATCTATCCTTTCTTTTTCTTTCTTCCCCCTCTCCTCTGCAGTCCCCTTCCTTCCCCTTCCTTATGTCTTCTGTAAGTTTATCCCTCCCACTTAGTGCGTTATCTCACGTGAGCAGGGCCCTCCATCCTAGTGTTGTTCTCTCCTCCACCACTCTCCCCCCTCAGTTCATACCCTCTTGTTCCCCTCTGCTACAGTTTTACACCATCCCCACCTTGTGGTTCCCTCTCAACCTCTCACTGCGCTCTATCTCCTCCTCTCTGATCGCATTTTGCCTTGCGTTTTGTGCTTGTGTTACTTTATTGTGTTTTTGTGATATTTATATATTGTATTTTATTATGTACTATGCTGTCCATCCCCACCCTATATGTCTGTACTGTATTTTGTTGTATTTTGTATGTCGCTTCAGAAACCTTGTGGCTCCTTATAAATAAACGATAATAATAATAATAATGTTGAACTAAATCTCTTTAACATTTTCCTTGTTATTAGTTTCAGATATCTGCATATGAAGACTCAGTGGCCACTCACCTGGCAAAGATTTTAAATTCAGACAAACATTCTGTAGTCATATCCTCAGCCAAGTGAGTCATTGTTGATACAGTCACAGTGTACACTAGTTTAGTGTGAAAATGTGTCTTGCAGAGGATGAATACAGAAACATACCCCATTCATAACTTTAACCATTTTGGTTTGTAGAAGTGACCTTACTAATCTTCAGTAATTTAGAGTCCTACAAAGACTAAGGAACTTTGTAATGGGCAGTATTTTCTGTATGTCCTATAATAAAGCTCTTTACTCCTCAGTTGGTTTAAATTGTTCCCCCATAACAGGGCTCTATATCGAGCTGTATTATGGGAATATTAAACATCTCTATTACTGGGGATCATTTGATCATTCTTAATGAGCAATTCATTTATTATGGGGACTATATCAGTGGTTCCCAAACTGTGCGCCGCGGCTCTCTGGGGTGCCACGACACTCTCACCAGGGTGCCGTGGAATGTTTCTATTTTCTATTCTATTTTTGTCTTAGGGGTGCCTTGGGAAAAAAATATGGAGACCCTAAGGATGCCTCGAACTGAGAAAGTTTGGGAACCACTGGACTATATGATCATTAATAAATCTCATATAGAGCTTTATGGGTGAGGGATTAAAACATCTAGTATAATTTGGATACATTAGAGGGATAGAAAACGGAGGAAAAGGAGGAATTAAAACTTTAATTATGAGGCAATGGTATATATGCCCAATAAAAAAAGTGTCTCTATTCCTCTTTAATTGTGCTCAAGTTATTCCCCTAAAATAGTGCTCTATATTCACTTCCATAATATGGCCATATATACCATATAGAGCCTTATTATTGGTGATAAATTAAAAACAGTTTAGGAATAAAAATATGTATTATGGGACAGATAGACCCCTCTTAAGTTCTCTTAGGAGTTCAGGAGATCCCAGAAAATTCAGGGGTCTCCCATACTTTTCAGGAGCATTGGCAAGTATAATTAAGAATTACAACTAAGTAGTCTGTTGTGACCTATTAAATGTTTTTCTTTAAACATAATGTCCAACTGCAGTTAGGTTTCTTGTTTGTGCTTTCTTTACCAAACCAATATGATAGAACTTGTTCGCAAGCCCCACCCCCTATTTGTTTTAATTAAGCACTGTATTTAGATGTTTGTTTTTATGTTTTCTTATTTACTTCTGCTTGGCTGTGTCTGTCGCCATTTACAAATGTCTTTTTGTCAAAAGGGTTCTGTGTGAGACTGTAAAAGATTTTGTGGCAAAAGTCGGTAAAACATATGATAAGCCAATGGAGAATACAGAGGAGGCAGAGACAATGGCATTAAAAGTAGGTTAAACATTTAATTTGTTTATATTATGTTTGCTTACAGGCTATTGGCAATGTTTAAATCTATTTACAGGCTGTACTTTCTCTTATAGAGATCCAAACATTCTCATACTTTTAATTGATATCACAAGGAGAAACTTATAAGTGGCTTTATAATACTGTGAATTATGACGCATACAGAGTACCTGTGACATGATTCAGCTTTTATTCAACACTGTGAAACTAGTAAAATGAATACATTTGTGAGAGATTTTTGGTTGATTCCATAATCATATTTCAATTGAGTGTTAATTTTATTTGATCAATTTTATTTATTTTATTGGGTGTAAAAATAAACCCAATGTTTTTATAGAACAAAAAAAATGTAAATTCTCATTTTTCGAATTGTTTAAGTCTCCTAAGTCACTAAAGGAAACCTAATGCAGCCCCTGGAAATCATTGCAACGAAGTGATGATTAACTGTAGATGTAGTGTATAAGTCCATTGAGTGAGAAATAACATAGGAAGGGTCACATTTGTTTGATGTGTTTGTTAATATAGTCAATATTAATATTTTCTTATTAGGATCTTAATAACTTTATTTTCTAGTGTTCTACTTTAAATGAAAAGCTGGACCTGCTGCTTCAGACTCTTCATACAGAAGCTCAGGCAGCACCGATGTTGGCACACTTGACACCACCGATAGTGGAGGAAGAGGTGGAGGAGGAGTTCTCTAGTGAAGACTCTCTATCAGAGAGCAAGGAGCAGTTAACGGACAGTGTCACAAAGTCTTCCACAACTAAGTTCTTCAAACCACGGGAGCAACTTATGCTGCGGGCCAACAGCTTGAAAAAAGCAGTCAGGCAGATCATAGAACAAGCTGAAAAGGGTGAGATTTCATTTGGTGTATTATAATGAAATGTGCCACTATGCAAGAGAATTTACTAGAGGTACAGAATTTATAGAGCATTACAATTCTAGTTTTAACTGATATGCATTCAGTGACTATTATAAGGTAAGAAAAGAAGGGTAAAAAAGGGTTTGGGCATTTGATAAGCATTTTGGAATGCTATAATTTTGACACCTTGAATAGGTGTAGCAGTGTTTTTGGGGTCTAGTATGGCAAACTTATACCCCTTTCACATCACCACTAAAAAACCTGGTTGTTGGCTTTAGACCCAGGTCAAGGCTCCAACAACCTGGGTTTGGTGGTGATGTGAAAAGTACAGGGGTCATAGTGCCGGGTTCATTGACCTGGAAAAGAGAAGTGTTTGCCTGTGTCTGACCCCGTTAAGGTGGTGGTATGAAAGCGGTTGCAATTCCGGCTAGAAAGTCTGGCTTCCGAAAAAGGGATATTTGAAAGTTACTCTTCGAATGTCCCTTTTTCCAATAGTTACACTTTTTGAATTTTTTTTTTAATGTATGGGTGAGTGTGTAGTTCGGCATACTCATCCATTCACTTTCGGAAAGAAAAGATCACTCTGCCGCACCTCTGCCGCCACTCTCCGGACCGATGGGACAGATGAGTCAACTCTTTCTGCAGGGTTAGGGTCAGGCTGCAGGGGAGGGAGGGTTAGGGTCAGGCTGCAGGGGAGGGAGGGTTAGGGTCAGGCTGCAGGGGAGGGAGGGTTAGGGTCAGGATGCGGGAGATGG
>WWET01000792.1:287397-297960 GCA_011038615.1 Limnodynastes dumerilii | reverse complement strand
CTTCTTTATACTATAAATTTCTGGTTTTACAGACTTGAAAAGATTGGTTGACCTTTGTCTAGAGTAACATTAACATTGTTTTTCAAGTTTGCAGAGATTCCTGTTCTGTGGTTATTACAGCAGATCATGTGTTTATTGGGAAAACACATGATTTAATAGAATGTTTAAATACGTTTGAAATGTGAGATATAGAAAAGTTTAGCAGCTTTCTAACAAGCTGCAGCCTTCATAAAAGAAAGGTTTGATCTTCCATAAATATAACCTATTGAGTCTTCACCCACACACAAAAAAAAATCACCTGGCAGGAACTACAGTTAATCCCTTTAGTTCTGCAGTCATCTCTCAGCTTTCAAAATGAACATTTTGTTTTCCTATATATGAAAATGTTAATAGACTAATTAGCTGTGTGGAACATTTAGGGGTAGTAGGCATATGTACAGAGTGACAGGTATAATAATGTTATTCATATTTTCCACTCAATACTATCTGATATTTAATAAATTTATATAAAGATTCCTTGTAACACCCTCCTTAGCCCCTACTGTGCATTACGTTTTGCGAATATACGCTCACATACAATGTGTGCATTCCTAAACCCTCCACATTATGCCTGCACCCAACCTACTTTTATATTAGTTTTATTCCAACCTACTTATTCTAATACTGGCATTCGGTTAAAATAAGTTGTGCACAAGCTATGTAGAGTACCAGGCCCCCGCCATAATGTTCTGATAGCCAGGGACATAATGATTAAACAATATTCAACAATATATGCAACCTAATAAAAGAGGAAGAGAATATACCGCACAGAAATGGTTGTAATTCATTATGTATGTGCTATATCTCACAATTTAATTGTAAATGGGAATTATTCCCTTATTCAGGTGAGAATCTTGGGTGCAAACAGGCAACAAAATTAGTAAAAAAAAAAAAGAAAAAAAAGAACCCCCCCCAAAAAAACACATTTTGCGGTCCTGAGAGAACCTCCATAAAGAAAAAAGGCCTCCTCGCATTAAGCCGGTAAGACCGCTCCGATATTAATCAGGAACAGCGAGGTGCTCCTGCGGGAGCCAAGTGTCGCCATGAGGCAGTTTTTATTATTTTCTTTGTTATTTTCCAGCGGATAGGGTCTGGATAGGATCTGTTTTAATACTGCTCGTTATTTAACCTGGCGCTGCTGTCTCAATTATATGGAGAATTTTTATACATTATACGGAGGTATTAATATAGGGTGGCTGTGATGGATAGTGATCATTGGTAAAAACAGGGGTTACAGTATATCATATATACAATCATATTTTTTTCTTTTCATCAATAGATTTTTATTAAAGCAAAGGGTACAGAAAAGGGAAAAGGGGGGGAAGGGGTACAAACAATGATAAACTTAAGCGTATAGGCTATACAATAATTTTTTGAATGCATTAGAGGTGTTTTTTTTCTTTCTGCAAATCTTAGTGTTTTTCTTTCTAAAAGTACCTTAAACTGCTTATTTGAGATTTAATTAGTGTGACAAATGACCCGAAAAATTATTTTTCATATTCCCTATGTTTATATTTTGCAGGCATCTAATATTTTACTGATCTGAATTAAAAGTTCTATATTAATTGCTATATGGTGTGCATCATAAATGCGTCACTTTTTCTTTTTGGAGATTTTCTCTGGAGCTCTAAATGTGCTTTTGTATTATATGCAACCTACTTACAACCTAGCTTTGTTTTTAACCTTTTCGTCAGTGTTCAGACAAATCGGTCCTTCCCAGCACAATAATCGAATGAACATCCAGATTTATTGCATAGTGTGTGATTAGCTTTAGGGTGAATATTAAAAATTGTGCCCTTTATATTTGCTCTGTCATGTGATTAATATGTTATATTGTTATATAGTATATGTTAATATATGTTAATATGTTTTAGTTTTTGAGCTATTGTGATTGGTTATTAAAGTAGGATACAACAATTGTCTATATATTTTGTATGTAATGTTTTAACTCTGTTTTGTACTTGTGCTTGTTCCCATAGGTTTGAGAGCTGGATTGGCAGCTTCCATTGCTGGCAGCTCTATCATAAACAAAATGTTATTGGCAAATATAGACACAATTGGTGCTTCACCTTTTATTGATCCGGATTCAGACTCTTTGTATGTATACAATCTTTTTATATAAATATTCTGTTTATAACATCCTTTTACAACAAACTGGGGATTTAGTAATAATGTATAAGAAGACTAATCATCTGTTTCTGGTACATTGTAAATCCTGTGGTCACAAGTTAAAGTTTAAAGCAAATTTTTTGGGTTAAGCTAATATGGATGAGGTTGTTACTTATATGTTTAGTGATTGAGGTACCAGTTATTTATGTCTTAGTTATTATTTATTATATCATATTGTACAGTCATTTTACTCCTTTTACATTAACAGGGAAGGGTACTCTGAAAAATGTGTGATGAACAACTACTTTGGTATTGGTTTAGATGCAAAAATTTCTCTAGAATTTAACAATAAGCGTGAAGAACACCCTGAAAAGTGCAGGTAGGTAAAAGCTTTAAGTGTTCTATTTCAGTTTCTGTCTAAGCTTTGATAGCTTGTCTTGTCTGCCTGCAGCGGTACTCAATCATGCTCAATCAACCACCAGTCTGTGAGCTCATTCCTTCCTATTGATGAAACATCTAAAATGCTTCTGATAAACAGAGGGTTGACTGACAGGAAGTGGACAGGGTTAGACCGCTATGGTAAAGAACTCAGCAGCTCTGCTTTGTCAGTAGAACAAATGAGAGGAGAAAATCAGGATTAGCAAGTGCCACATGCAACTGTACAATGCACGGAACAGCTTCTAAGTTTCTGGCCCCGGCAGTATTTGTTGAACCCTGGCTATCAGTATCTATTCCTTTGGTTAAACTCTGACTTCTAAGATGATACACATATCAACACATGTTTTCAGAAGTAGTATTAAAGATTTAATTATGAGAATATTAATTAAACATATATTGAATTACATTTTTCAATGGGTTTACTATTTAAGCTACTTTGGAATTGTTTTGTTTTAAAGAATTTGAAAGTAGATGGGCATTATGTAATAGATCTAATTTGCAGTATTTCCTTAGGGTATAAAATCGTTTATATTTTTCTGATTTATCTCAGAAGCCGAACTAAAAATATGATGTGGTATGGAGTTCTGGGCACCAAAGAATTGCTGCAAAGAACGTATAAGAATTTGGAACAGAAGGTTCAACTCGAGGTAAACCTCCATAGCAGAATAATATCTACTGAAACACATTTATAGTATGCATGCAATGATTCTTCTTTATAGATCAATATGCAAAGAACATTGAAATGTTTTTATTATTCTGAATTGGCTTGGTATAATAATGGGGATGCAGTTGCCGTTAAGAATGGCAGGTTTCAGACAGTGATACAGCCAGATATTTAATTTCACTTAGAACCATCTGGGGGACACTGTGATGGTGAGCTGGATGAGGCGCTGTGGAGCAGGACACTAGACAGACATTGCCTGTGCAGCAGTGCTTATGGCAGCTGAAGAGGGAGTGCAGAGCAGAACCTGTTGGCTTTTGTTCTCCCTTCCCAGGTCCCCCGAATACATGACCCTTCCTCCAGTGGCCTAGAGCACAGGCTAGACTCCTATTCTGCCCCTGGAACACTGAATTGTGATGTCCAGCCCCTTCCAAGTGGCCACAGCCACCAAATGGATCAATTTGTTGGCTACCTGTGGGACTGCAGACAGTGGCTGGTGGCCGTGTAAGCATGGCTTTCACCTGGCTCTCTTTCTAAAGTGCTCAGACTCTGAAGTCCTTATGTAGGTGTTAAGGGCTAGGAAAATAACAGTAAAGAAATAGATTTTACAAGAGAATTCTAGTAGCTCTCACAGTGTTGAGTAGCTGATTTTTAGTAGTCTACCAGATTCTTAGTCAGGCAGACTGGGAGAGCTCACCGCATGTAGTTTCTCTATCCTCAACAGATGTTATCTGCTTTCCTGTTATGCCATGTTGAGGTGTTTGGCTCTGGAATACCCTAGGAATCTGTTCCTCTTTTAAAGAGAATTGGTCCAGGTTTGGGGTCCCAAAATGGTCGCTAGACAAGGGGGCTTGGTTATCAGTCTCTTAAGTCTCAGGGAAAGCAGAGTTCCTGACGCTTCATCGCACATTCCGCTGAGACTGTGGGAACCTGTGGCACTAGGCCAGTGTTGGCTAACCTGTGGCACTCCAGGTGTTGTAAACTACAAGTCCCAGCATGCCTTAACTGCAAAAGCATAGTGGATACCTGACAAAGCATGCTGGGACTTGTAGTTTCCCATCACCTGGACTGCCACAGGTTAGCCAACACTGCACTAGGCGATTGCTTCAGTTCCGAACCCTTAATGGAGGTTGGCTTTTTTCTAAGTTAGGATAAGTGGCTCCTTGCAGCAATCTTGAACCAGAAGTCCTTGGATTTCAGATGTTGATTGTTGTGCAGATGCGGCTAAAGGGAAATAGACCTTATGGTGTCCTGCAACAATTACTTGGTTAAAAGAAGGTAGATGGAGGGAGATTTTCAAAGCGCTGGGGTATTACCAGTGGGAAGTGTGAGATTAAAAACACTATTAGTAAAAAAAAACTGTCAAAGGTATACGGCTCTAGAAAAAACCCTTACCCCTCACGGGTATATAAATAAGATAAAAACTAAAATGTATTAATTACCAATTTATATACCAATTACAAATTTCCAAAAAACCATAAAAAACAGTAAAAAAAAATTAGCTAAAAATGTGCATACAAGGAAGATGACACAGTTCTAACAGTTCATTTGGAGTCACAAATAACCCGTGTGATGGCTGGATGTAAGACAAGTACTGCTGGTCTTGGTAGGAATGTTCAGATCTCCTGCTGCTGCCGACTTACGCGTTTCAGGCTTTTTCTGAGCCCTTTCTCAAAGTCCTATGCAGCAGAAAGCGCTTCTTCCAGTTTTGTCTTGTGATGTCCATATTGATTGGTTGAAAGATGCATGTGATCGGCTTCTGTGGTTTGTAGATCGTGACTTTTACTTTCATAGTAGTACTCAAAAGAAACTGACACTTCCACAAAAATACATTTAAGTAAGCAAGTTCATACATATAAAAAAGGTTATGATGTGCTTTTCTTATGGAGCCGTGTGGTGCATTCAGTTGTCATGGTGATAGACTATGTAAACGTGGTATCGTAGTGGTAAACATAACCTGAGTGAATGCATGTGAATTATTGCAAAATAATCCAGGGGCAATATATAGATAAAGCACTAAACACTATAAATGGTGGCTGAATCACAAAGATTGCAAGTAAAACAGACCTTGTATTGCGTCCTGTTGCCATGGTGGTGAGAAGAAAACAAAATACAGAGTTTTAATTATGGACAAGACCTAAAGTGTCAGCTGGTGCAATAGTTAATACTCTGATTATACAGAAACGTGTTTAACATCTCCTTAACAAAAATGTAGATAATGCAGAATTGCAATAGATATGACTTCATGTGAATAAAAACACCTCATGCCAAGAATTCCCTTGGCATGAGGTGTTAAAGGCCACACTTGGCCATGCTGTTGCACTAGGCGATCGCTTCTGTTCCAAACCCTTAATGGAGGTTGGATTTTTTCCAAGGTAGGATAAGTGGCTCCTTCCAGCCATCTTGGACCAGAAGTCCTTGGATTTCAGACGTTGAGTGTTGTGCAGTTGCGGCTGTAGGGAGATAGACCTGCAACAATTACTTAGTACTTCTCTTCTGTTCCAGATTGAGGGACTCTCTTGCAACAGATGTGCACATAAGGTTATCATCATGGCTGTTGATAACCTTTGCACCCTAGATGTAGTTAGGTTCCTGTGAATCTATATTTATAGAACTGTCCAGATTACAAAATCTGACTCTCTCCATTGGTCCTTTGTGATACCCATAAACAGGGCTGGGCTGCCACAATGCAGTCTATAACCCGATTCACCTCACATTCATTAGGCTTAACAGGGAAGCGAGTCAGATAATTCCTTTGGACCTCTCAGCCTTTTTCACAAGTTCAGGCAGTTCGCTCTGGTTGGCAAGTAGAGATGCTTCAGTATAGCAGCCGTGTCGGATAGCAATCTAATCCTCTGTTTACACCTTTCGGGTCTTCTCCTCTAGGGATGCATCCCTCTGTGGAAAGGTTCTGAGATCAGGGGCCACTGAGCATTCCCTCCCTTAAGAGCTCTTTGGTATATCACCCACCTTCGCAGTGTCCCCCAGATGCTTTAAGAGAAAATGGGATTTATTTTTGCTTACTGCAAAATCTTTTCTCTGTAGACACAGCGCTCCCACCCTCATGCTCAGGAGGGTGAGTCTTTTTCTTGGTTTGTATTTGTGTTGTCTCCTTTCTCTCTCTTTCATTCCCCTGAGGGATTTGTTAATCATAAGCTGAGTCTCTGAGGGGGTTGGAGAGGGAAGGAGCTTCTTAGTCGACAGTTTTAACTGTCTTGTGCCCAGCCCCACAATGCCTCATCCAACCCAATTTTGCAGAGTCCCCCAGATGTCTACAGAGAAAAGGATTTTAGCGGTAAGCGACAATAAACTTCGTATTCGGCTGTACCATTGCCTACTGCTTTTTTTAAAGTGACATTTTTCATTCCGGAATGGGTTCCATGTCAAATGGTGTTATTTTGACAAGGTACCGGCTCTTGTTATGGTTAGGCTGGGGGACAGAAAGGGTTAGGGTTAGACTCCGGAGAGGATAGGGTTAAGGCTAAGCGGTGGAACAACAATGGTTATGGTTAGGCTATGGGAGAAGATGGTTAAGGTAAAGTTGTATCTCAAATGTTTTGGCTGGAAGCCATTCTTGTTCAGGAGACCAGGGAATACTTTTTTTTGGACACAGGAAGGTTACATTGACTCCCTCCCATCACACTTAAAGAATCATTTGTATTATTGCTTTAAATTCGTGTTGATCCACAGCATGGATCTTGGATAAACTGCCCCTCCCCCTTACCACATTTGTAGTAATATACTCTCTCTAAACCTGAAGATAGGGAAAGCGCTACAAAACCCACAAAAATGATTGACATCTTGGTGTAGGGGTAGTTGCTGATTTAATGGATCCAGTACTCTAATGAGATTTCATTTAAGGGCATGACACGCCAATAGTTAATAGCAGCACCCAAGCAATCATTGTTTCCAATAAAGCCATGTTCCCATATATATTCTAAATTCTTTGCAACTACAGGCAAAGCTTAACTTAAGCTTTAAAATGTGACCATTGTCTACAAGATATGCACAATTGTATTAATGTTTGATGCTTCATCTTAATAAACAAAGTGATTAAAAGATAAATGCACGGTAGCTATTGCCTGTTTACATAATCATATATGCAGTTCAGCTAGACATTTAGCTATATGGTTTATTTTCTGCCTGTATATATGTGTCCTGTGCAATACATTACATTCTAGTTTTACAAGCTTCTTTTTTTTTTTATTAATTGTTCTCTATTTGCAGTGTGATGGACAATACATCCCCCTTCCAAGCCTCCAGGGTATTGCAGTGTTAAACATTCCTAGTTATGCCGGCGGCACCAATTTCTGGGGTGGAACTAAAGAGGATGATGTAAGTTCATCAGTAGAGAGGAAGTCCCGGTCGGCCTTTGCCTTTAAACAGGTTTTTTTCCAGTGTTCTATAGAATCACATTCTTTTCCTTGTAATGTTTTTCTTTCTGTACCAGAAATACACTTCAGATTCCAGATATTTACACTATTTTGGGCGTGGGAACTTTTATTTAACTAGTGCAGGAATATAGTCATCAGAGAAAGGAAGCTTCCTGGAAGCTTGTGGCATGAATGGGAGATTATATAGTGAGATAGCTCAAACCGTTTGTGATGACTACCTATGTGGCACACAAGCGTGTTGATTAATACTTTTGTTTATTGTGTAATGCTTTTAATACATATTTCTACTACCATCTTACATTTTTACATATGATATGACAATTTGAATTTAGTGCAAAATTTAGGGTTCATGTCTAAAAAGTACAATAAAATCATACCCTGTTTTGTCTAGTAGCAGGCTAACATATTCATGCCTTATCTTTATTGCTGTGCTTGCCAGTCCTTTACACATTACCGGCCCGTATTTAGAGTGCCGCACGTGTAACATATACGTCTGAAAGACCGCATTTACACAATCTACGTAAGAAAAAGATACATAGAGTATGTTAAAAAATTTCTACGCATGCGCAGTAGTAAAAATCGCTAAACACCGGACCTATATGTTATACGTCCGGTGCTCTGAATACGGGCCTACATTCTTTGGGACTATATTATAAGGGTTTATCTCCTGAGTCCTGGCTATTCCTACTGTGGCTGGAAATGGAGAATGCTTATTATTTATCTACTACTATAAAATAAAAATAAACAGTATGGACTTATGTGAAGCCTATTTTTATACATTTATTCATCCTGACATCATTGGGCTGAAAACACCCTGTACTTTAATTATTTTATGCTTGAACTAGTGAATAGTTCAGGTCCTCTGTCAGGAATCATGTAGGACATTGAGGTATTATATAAATGTGAGTGGAGTCCTGGAATAATACTCATTCATGATATAAGCATTATTTCCTTTCCCTTCTTAATCCAACACTGCCCTCTAATGGAATCTGTTTAAATAAAAGCCACAATATTTGTAACATAAACCATTATAGGTAGAAGACAAAGTTATATATTGTGCTGTCTCCTTTTGAACATCTGTGTATTTATATGCATGTATGCCATTATTCTCTAACTTAAATAGCTATAAAAATAAATGTGAGGCTCACATTAACCTTCCTCCTTCTTTTAAACCATGGGTTCTTAACCATGGGTACCACAAACTGTGCATGATTTCTAGGTATCCTCATAATCACAAGGGATATGATGAGCACACCTGTGGATTTTATCACGTGTCAGTAATGAACACACCTATGCTTCAGCAAAGAGAACTGTAAAACATGCACTATTATTGGTACAAGAGAACTGTAGATGAGAACACCTGTGTAAAACCATACGCATTCATTTTTCTCTCTAGGATGTAAAAATTCTTAATTTAGGACACACTGAGAACATTACATTCATCTTTGTATGACTGACATGGGTAAACTGATAATCCGCTAATGTTTGCCTTCTAGATATTTGGTGCTCCCTCATTTGATGATAAGATCTTGGAGGTGGTTGCAGTATTTGGGAGCATGCAGATGGCAGTCTCACGGGTGATAAAGCTACAACATCACAGGATTGCTCAGGTAATTGTTGCATTTATCTAGGCTGTGATTGATATAGTAAATAATGCAATATCTTGTAGTTGAAGACTAAATGACTTACACGGATTTCATGTTTACCCTATACCCAAAAGTTACCCAAAACTATTTTTAATTAACAAAAAGTAAAAAAAAAGTTGGCAGATTGTTTTGCTTTTAACAGAAAATCATCTAATAACATTCTTTATGTGGTCCCTTATATTAGTCATCCTGAAAGCTTCTTGTAATATTTTGCTCTGGTAAACGCTTTAACTAAATGTGAGTGGGCATAAATGTTCCTTTCCCATGCAATAGATCTGGTCACTATTGGTCAGGCTGCAGTGTGTGTTAAATGTAGCTCAAAACTAAGATTGGATTTAAACAAAATTTCTGTTTCAGGGAGGGCTTGTAACCCAATCTGTGCTGCCAGTACAGGGTGTCTGGGTCTGGATTATACCATAAATCTAATGCGTTTTGTTTCCCAGTGTCGCTCTGTGAAGATCACCATACTTGGGGAAGAAGGGGTTCCTGTACAAGTAGATGGAGAAGCATGGATTCAGCCGCCTGGCGTGATTAAAATCGTTCATAAAAACCGGGCTCAGATGTTAACCAGAGACAGGGTAAGTCCAATCAATATATAACTGGGAAGTGCGTTCATTATCCTTCACTTTATAAATAATTATTCTTCATTTCAGAGTATGATAATTGCCATCTCAGATCTTTTGCAGGTTATTACGATTTTTCACAAAACGTGTTTCTTTGCAGGATCTGCTCAGTTAAATAATTCATCAATTTAATTATCTAGTTATAATAAAGTGAAGAATAAAAAAAAAGTGTAATTTTACTGTTATCCTCACTTCTAGAAATAGATTATGTGCAAATCATTCATTGCTTAGGTTTAGAGGTGATACCAGCACTGCAATATCCACCCCTTTTTACCATGAATAATCCATCCACATCAAAGAATCAGTTTTGTTATATTGGAGGAAACAATGATAATCTTCAGCTTTCCTGTGTATGATTTCTGCAATGTAATCTTTAAGCTCTGTTATCAATCATTGTGAGATTTAGTCTCCTCTGATGCTGGTAATGACATCTAAAAATGTTTGCTGACATGATGGATGTGTGCAGAACTGCATCCTTTATCCAGTTAATTAACTGGAAGATATAGCATGAAGTGTGTATCACAGAAAAAAAGAAAAGTATAGAACAAATTGCTTTAGTACAATGTATGTGGCATCTGTGCTAATACAGTGATCAGAATAATAGTATATGCAGGATTCTACACCCCTGCTACAATACACACCTCTCTCTTTCC
>WWET01000792.1:268380-283305 GCA_011038615.1 Limnodynastes dumerilii | reverse complement strand
ATTCCTGCACAGGGATAGGACCCTTTTTCCACTGTGTTATGTGATTTGCAAGTGTATTGACACCTTAGGGAGTAAATAGATGTATGTACTTTGTCCAGCGGGGTATCCCCTAATAGGGGTGAAGAACATAGGAAGACACTCCACGCAATAAGAAAACTAGAAGTTTTATTCATTTAATCATTTTTATTGGATGTGTTAAACGTTTTTATTATGAAATAAATATTTTTAACATACAAATATAATGTAAGTGGAGAGATTCTAACGCAGTGTTTCTCAACCTCGGTCCTCAGGACCCCTAACAGTCCATATTTTCTAGGTTTCCTTCAAGATTCAAAAGTAATATATAATAATAAAGATATAATGTGTAAAACCTGTGGAGCTTTTAAAATGTGACAGTTAGTAATGCACATACCTTTGCTCCAGCAGTGTGACCTGGAAAACATGCACTGTTAGGGGGTCCTGAGGACCGAGGTTGAGAAACACTGTTCTAACACAAGTAGGAGGAAGAGAAAGGAGAGAAGGAATCGTCATAAGTATTCTATATGAAAAGATACAAGATGAAGTTAATGTGAGTAGTTACTTTGCTCAGTCACTTTACAAAGTAACAACATTGTTGCACTTAGATCCTTTACTTCTTTTCCATGCCTGGGTACACGTGAGGATAATTGGAGATCAAAATCTTGAAAGAGAAGAAAGTTTTATGAGTTTGGGATATTTTATGAAAAGCAATTAACAAGCAGGAAAATATCATGAATGCATATATGGTTTACTATACGTACATCTGTTGTTAAAAGGCTGCACAAGATCGTTCTCCTTTTCTTTTCCCTCTCTATACGGTGACCACATCGAGGACGCAGGATCTTAAGAAAGGAGGAGAAAGAAATTTACTTATATGCAAACAAAACAAGACATCTAAAGTGTGAGTAGAATCTGAAAAAGTGATACTTACCTGAGTAATGCAGAGTCACACAGGGGATTCCCCATTTTTCCGTGTCTTTTTCGAAGGAAAAAGAAAACAGAAATAAGGACACACTATATTAAGGACTACTCCAGTGCATGAGGAATAAAACTCTGGACAATAATAAGGAGAGTGAACTTAAGAACACTACTATTGAATCACCTGGAATAAGGTGGTTATTGTGTAACAATGTTTGTTGTGACCATATTGGGGGCGCTTGATAGACACTTAGGTGTATTTGTAACTTATTCTCCTTCTTTCTGAAGTTTCAGCCTCTCTCTCGGTTTCCGGTTACTGCTTGTGTTAATCAGTGGTTCTCCAGATCGAGGTGATGGGAGGGGATGGAGAAAGCAAAAACAGAGGAAGCGCCACTTCCTAGTGTAAAACGTTTTTATTTGAAACAGTATAAAGATAAAAATGAATAATAATAATAGAGTATGGGACACCTATATAAAAATGCCCATATGTGTTTTTTAAAATTCACAGTCACACAGTCCATTATCCTGACGTCTCGGGTTGTATCAGTACAAGGCTATTTTCTTGAGAAAGACCGGAGTGCCGGTCTAAACCTGTTTGATGGATGCAATAACACTGCTGTTATTACTCATAATCCCTGTTGTACCGATACGACCCGAGACGTTGGGATAACGGACTGTGTGACTGGATTTTAAAAAACGCGTGTGGGTATTTTTATAAAGGTGTCCCATACTCTATTGTGAGTATTCATTTTCATCTTCACATACTGTTTAAAATAAAAACGTTTTACACTAGGAAGTGGCGCTTCCTCTGTTTTTGCTTTCTCCATCACCTCGATCCGGAGAACCACTGATTAACACAAGCAGTAACCGGGAACCAAGAGAGAGGCTGAAACTTCAGAAGGAGACGCCATCCTGGAGGCTTTCAGAACTTCATTCCGTATTCAAACTCCGGAAGGAAAAAGAACTTACCTGTAATCCCTTTGGAGATAGTGGGGTACTTTTTGTCTGAGACAACAGTTAACATATCACAAACATTATTCTTGTTTATCGTGGTCAAGACTTGAGACTTTATTGATGCTGGTACACTCATTTACATGAAAGGTTTTATGGACTTTTACAATACATCAATTTACTCTGTCATATAGCTTACACCTCACAGTGAGCGCTGGAGTTCAGGAATATCATTTGTTTTGTGTTTATACTTCTGTGTTAGAGAGGCATATTTGTAGTGTTTCCAGACCTCTCTGCATATATACTGAATCCAGCAGCACACATACAGCGCTGTGAACACACCATTCCCTTTTTTCTTTTGTTGGAGCACTATAGGTTTTTGGGGTTGGAAATTATACTGTTTCATCAAACACTTTTTTCTCCTCTGAAAAATGCTGTCCATTCTTTGCCCTCTATTGCCATTGTATATTCCAGTTATCTGCCCTCTGTTGATATTGTTTGTTTTTTTTATTGTGTTCAATGCGCTTGTCAGTGTGAGCCCACATAGATTCCACTGACTGCGTATGGCACCTGTCTTCGGATTTACAAAGTTCAGCAAATGATTTACCCACAAATGTAGATCATCTTCATCAGATAGTCAGCCTTCCATTTGAGTGGTTAATGTCACAATAGAACAAATAAATATGCTTGAGGTAAATATAAGGACATCCTAAATTTTAAATGAAACTGAGGGTCAGATAGGGTCAGTTGGTCTGTGTTTTTGTTTTTCCTTAATTGGGCAGATTGGATTGGCCCAGTGGCTCTTATCTGCCCTCTCATTCTGTTTTTGTGAAGCTGTCATTTTCATTGAGACTCAGATGTACATCATTTGAAAGGGATATGTTATAAAATTATGAAGACTTGCATGGTAACATAATATACCTGTATGCCATACTGCATCAGAAACTTCCTTCTGTTTCTGATACTGTGAGGACATCTTGTGGTGGTTTTGAGTATTCATGCATATTCTTTTATTTTAAGAATTGTGGGTGTCCATATTATTATGGCATCTACATCTTTCAGTAATGTAATAGTATAGTAAATGCACACGTCATTCATTTGCAAACCAATTTTTATCTTGATGTCATTAGTATAGTAGCCAAATCATAATGACACTACAGTGTAAGTGCTAACACACAATAACAGTAGTGGAGGCCACTTATAATTATTTAGACACCTGTTAAAGCTAGTTGCTCAATAGGAGCACACTTAAGCTTGACGGATGTGACATTCTCTGGGATGATGCCATGTGATAGCTCTTGTAAGCTCTTCTGCATGCTGTGTATTGTAAAGCTTAAGCTCTCTTGTGTGACAGGTATTTCAAAGGTTTCTGTATAATTTTTATCTAATGGTTAATTTGATAATGATAAAAAGAATGATAAAAAAATAGCAAAGAAACTTGGCAGTTAAACGCATTTGAGCACAATAAATATCCATTGTGCTCAAATGATCAGATGAACTGCCAGGTTTTCTGAGGCATTTGCCTTCTCTTGAATTAACTTTTTCTATGCAGCTGAACAAAATCTTGTAATTCTAATCCATAATCTAGAAAACCTATGGAAGTAAAAATAAAATGTCAAAAATG
Organism: Limnodynastes dumerilii; assembly: GCA_011038615.1. Taxonomy (NCBI): domain Eukaryota; kingdom Metazoa; phylum Chordata; class Amphibia; order Anura; family Limnodynastidae; genus Limnodynastes; species Limnodynastes dumerilii. The sequence continues at coordinate 279,794 of WWET01000792.1, read as the reverse complement.
TGTACTTTCTAGGGAAAACTGCCTTAAATGCAATTCAAATGTAATGACTAAGTTTCTTTACTAATTTTTTAATAACTTGTTATTCTAACAGAGTATAATTAATAAATAACTGTATTATAACGTGTCCTAGTTCTATGCCAACCTTCTTTAGCATGAGGGTATAATAATGGGTAAATTAGGGGGTCGTCCATTGGGTGAAGAGTTGAAATATTGTGTAGTCTGTTTCCTTGCAAAGCTTTAGAATGTAATCATCAGTTCACATGATGGAGGTTTCCCATCAACAGTCACAGAATCAGTGGCCGCTTCATTGATATTAGGTGTGTTGTAGGGACTTTTACCACTTGCCTTGTCGCAAAATATCACCATATGTACCTCAAACTTGTGTCAACGTAATTGTCTGGTTTTTCTATTTTGTGCATCATCATTAGGCTTTGTGCAAGAGAGTTCACCTGATGCAATATAGGGCCTGATTCAAGTAACAATACGTGCCGCAATAGATGGGAAAAGGTTCGTGGTGCGCATTTTCCCATCTACTACGGTAGCTGATTTTTTAGGGCATCTCTGACACACTCATAGTAATCAGGAAAAGAAAGGCAAGGTCCGTGCGTAGTTTCCTTCTTAAGAAGAAACTATGCACGGTAAGATAAGGTTACCCTATGGCACTTGTAATTGCCATAAGGTACCTAAAAATGGGGGGGGGGGTCGGGTTAGGAGCAGGATGGGTGAGATAAGTGTAGATCTGTCTGCACCCAACTAACGCTTAGGTGTGAATACAGCCCAATGAGTCTTTAATTGAGGGTTCTGCTAAACATGGTGTAACAAACACACCAGACTACGAAACCTTTCCATTGTGACAGCAGTCTGGAAAATGTCCGCTAATCTTCTCTACCAAGAAGCGGAGGGCATCGGAGTTCAAGCTTTACACATCCATAGGATCCAAAGAGTAGTATTGTTGTGAATATATCATGTACAATATAATCAGAGTATCGGCTGATTTTGTTATACGTTGGTTCTGACTGTAAGATATTTGAATTGCGTGCTCTGGACAACCTGTAAGGGTTCCACCACGCCAACGTCCTCGGAGCCGGCCTCTTGGCATGTTTGGGGTAAACAAAGCGGGGAGAACTGAAGAACAAAATAACACAGCCGTCTGTGATTGAGGTCCCTGCAAGATGCACTCATATATATGTGGATACAAGTAACTGTCACAGTGTCCAGATCACCGTGCTGGTCATATGTTTCAGATCACTCAGCAGGGGCTCCGGTGTATTGCCAACTGTCACATTTGCCAGAGCACAATGGTAATGCATTGATGCATTGTAAATGGCAGGCGGACAATGATAAATAACTCCGAAACTATGCAACCGATTACAACACCAATATTTATTTTTTTGCAGACCATGACCTTTAGTTTGGTATGTGACATGCCCTGCTCAGACAACCGCTTCATAGACATAAAATATGTTGTATTAATTAGATTTTTTTCTTCTCACCTTCAGAATATGTGAAGCTGCAAAAATACACAGTTTGCTGGAGCAAGAGCTAGCCCATGCTGTGAATGCCTGCTCGCATGCACTAAATAAAGCCAATCCCAGGTTTCCAGAGGTAGGTCATCACCAGCAGATGTAAGCCTGACAAATACACTGCCTTTTTTATTTCCCATTTCATGCTATTGGCTTGTGTTTCTTCCATCTTCAAGACAAATTTCGATGATTATTAAGTGTACTGTAAAATTTATTCTGTGACATTATCAAACTGAAAGAAGTAGTGTGGGCAAGTTGTGTGATATGGGCCATGAGGCCATAGCCAATAGCTTCGGTTGAGATATTTTTTTAAAATAGAAATTTAGAACCAAATATGTTAGAAGGTTGTGAACATAGTGTTACAATATCACGTGATGCAGCACTTTCTAACATTTAAGTACAGAATAGTTGTACAAATGCTGAAATCAGAAATATTGACAGGTCAGTAATAGTAAACCACTGATTATAGATAGAACAATGTAAAGGAGGAGGATGGGGGGTGGATTGAGCTGTCTATCATGGATGGCATATAAGGACAAGGGTAGAAGGGACAGAGGCTAGTGCTGCCAAGAGGGTAAAATGGTCTGCTGGTGAGGGGTCCTCTTTCCTCCCAACTCCATCTTAAAATCGGCCTACAATAGGGAGGAGAGATCTGGTCAGATTGGTTCAGGGACATGTTAATTGAATGAAGGGATGGCAGGGGAAGGAGTCAGAGGTTTATTTTAAATTGTGATGGTCTTATAAAATTGCACATAGAGGAAGACCTACACTGGGTTCTGTATGACACTAACCACAAATGTCTATTTCACAAAGACTGTGGTTGATGTCAATTGTCATTTGAAATAATGCCAGCACATGTTATTGCCCAGCACTGATGGTGTTGCATTTGGCACTCAGAAGGAATGTGTGTACAGTGTATTTTATATCCATGAAGAAACTGAAGGTCAGATGTGTCGCTGCTAGTTTTTGTTAAGTCAGTGAAACTCTTTGGTGTTTGCAGTCTCTTATTTTACATAGTACCACTGTTTGTATTGCAGAATAATATAGTTCATATGAGCACCACATCCTTTTGGATGTGTGGGTTATTGTATATGACTATTTTAATCCTTTTTATATATTATACAACAACATTTTAAGCCACATTGTTATTTTGTTAACTACAATCTGGTGGGATACATCAGACCATGCCATTGATTTTTGTTTTAAACTGTGGGCTGATGTGCTTGGGATATCGTCCTTCTCTGACCTTATTGCTGGAATCAAGTGATTTGTCATTTGAATACTGTGTTTCTGCTACAGTTTAACATCTTTATGTTGGAGTTATAGTTTTTTAAACAATGTGGTGTTTCAAAAATCATTTTAAACAGCCTGTATATTGTTTCACTGCTACTGTTGAGCATCCGTTATCTGAAATGCTCAGGAACGACACTGCTTCAGATTTCAGAATATTTCTTGTTTCTGAATATTTACATATGTGTCATAGATCAGAAGAACAGAGTAGCATAGTAACAACAGTGGCATTGGCAGAAAACCTTGTGGCTACAGTGGCAAACAGCAAATCGGGTCCACCTACAATGCTGAGTTTTGCTGAAACTTTGTAAGCTGTGCTGGTGTTTTATTTTTTGGAATGAAAACACCTTCGTGTGTCTGCGTTTTGACCTCTACCCATCACATGAAGTCACATTTTCAAAAATGGCAGCACAAAAAAAACCTTCAGGTTTTTGATCATATGGGAATTCCAGATAAAGGATGCTCTACTTATACACTGTTTGATATCTGTACCAGATTTATCCCAGAGCAGACCCAAAATGATGTTAATAGAGTCTTGTAGTGCGAGCATTTTGTAAACACACATGATTATGTTGATTTGATCCACACTGCAAGCTATCTCCCATGCTGGTGACCATGACACAGAGCCACTGCAAGAGCTTAAGATTTCAGCTTCCTCTTCCTCCCCACTGCAGGGATGCATCTTGACATTTTCTTCTCATAAATTAAAAATGAAAAAGCTACATTGAAATCAGCAGTTAATTTGTATGTTTTAGAAAATAAATAAAAACTCTACTGCAAAATATAGAACAGTACACATTACCTCTTCCATTGTACATCAACATACACTATTAAATAGGTAGCAAACCACCAGCCACATGACAGGGTTGATCAAAGTTAAGCATGGATCTTGCCTGTTTATAACACACTAGTCTAAAACCCGTCATAAAGACAGGAAAAATAGTGCCCATTCATTTCTCACCCCTGCCAGTGACAGCCTCCATATGCCCCCTATTGCCAGCCTCCATCTGCCCCCATTTGCCAGTGCCAGCCTCCACCTGCCCCTATTGACAGCGCTAGCCTTCATCTGCCCCATATGCCAGTACCTGCCTCCGTCTCTGCCCCTATTGTCTGTGCCTGCCTCCAAGTCAGTCCCCAAATAAATTGCCAGTACCAGTCTCCTTATGCCCCATATGCCAGTACCTGCCTCCATGTCTGCCCCATTGTTTGTGCCTACCTCCAAGCTTGCCCCCAAATGAATTGCCAGTGCCAGTCTCCTTATGCCATCTATTGCCAGTGCCAGCCTCCAATGTGATGTATGCCCCCAACTGTCAGCCTCCATCCGCCCCCAATTGCCAGCCTTCATCTGCCCACATATGCCAGTGCCAGACCCTATTATTTTACTTACCTTTGAATTCTTCCTTCCTCCACGGCGCTCCCACTTTTCTCTCCCTCTGTCAGGCGGCGTCTGGTCTGTGTCACGTGACAATAAACAATCTTATAACAACAATAAAAGAAAGTAAATCATAGTGACCACTATACAATACAGACAGTGTCCTAGTCTACGCTACACAATTCCCAGCTTAAAACAGCCAAACAATAGTGACTATATAATTTATCATTCTTGTCTCCCCAGCTCCCAGTATCCCCCATAATGTCTCTCCAGCTTACAATATCCCCATCATCTCTTCAGCCTCCATTAATCCCCATCATGTCTCTTCATTTCCCCCAGTATCCCTTCATCATGTTTCCAGACCCTAAGTATCCCCCATCAAGTGTCCAGCCCCATAGTATCAACATCATCAGTCTCCCTATAATGCGTCTCCAGTCCTCCAGTATTCCTGTCATGTCTCCAGCCCCCCAGTATCCTCCATCATTTGTATCCAGCCCCCCAGTATTCCCATCATGTCTCCAGATCCCCAGTATTCCCCATCATGTCACCAGCTCTCCAGTATCCTCCATCAAGTGTCCAGTCCCACAGTATAATCCATCAAGTGTCTCCAGTACCCCCAGTATCCACCATCATGTCTCCTAACAATAATGTCTCTCAAGTCCCCCACCCATCATGTCTCCAGCACCCCAGTATTCCCAATCAGGTGTCTTCACATCCCCCCAGTTCCCCATAATGTCCATCCAGGACCCAGTATTTCTCTGCAATACTTACCTTTTTAACTCTCCTCTCCTCTCAGACCGATGCTGTGGAGTGGAGAGTGTGGAGCGGGGGGTTGGGTGAGCGCCTGTCCAGCCTGTCAATGCGACAAGCAGTGCGGGTGGGTGCCAGGTTGCACAGGCGCACACACCCCCGCTCCCCACTCCCCAGCATCAATCTGAGGGGAAAGCAGAGTGTGATGCATGCTGGCCCTGCGTAAGACAGTACAGGGCACGTAATACAGGGCTCCAACGGGAGGCCTGTAGGACCAAAACTCTACTTAAATGGCAGGGACCTTAGGTTAGGTCACTGCCATTCATAGTATTAGATTTGTTCCTACAAGGCTCCCGTATGAGCCCTGTATTACGTGCCCTGTGCTCTGCAGAGTCCTGCCATGGCATATACCGCGTATCTGATCTCTCGGGACATATTCTGTAGTGGGCGGGACAGACCCTCGGAAGCGAGACTGTCCCGCTCAAATCGGGACAGTTGGGAGGTATGTAGATGTAACTCGTTTAACCCTAAAGAAGGCGCACACTGGAAATTTTCAGCAGATAATCTTTCCAGTCACACAATCAAACAGACCGATTCACTAGATATCTCACCAGTGTGTTCTGTCCAAAGATCTCCTAATAGACACAGGACACCCTTGCTAAAAGCTAGAGATCTATTTCCATCGTGGACCTGGCATATTGGGAGCCCCAAAAGATCAAATACAGTTTCAAATCAATTTTGAGCATGATTGGACAGTACACACTGGTAAGATATCTGGTGGAATGGCCTTTTAATTGTGTAATTGGAAAGATTATCTGCTGAAAAAGCCCCAGTGTGTACCCATTCTTACTTGTTTCGATGTACAAATCAGTTTCTATTAGACCATAAAAAGTTAATTACCATACACCTTAACAAAAGTCTGCGGAGCTTTCCCCTGTAAATATCTGCAGGTAAATTTAGCTTGTTTTTGTTAGCTTTTTTTAAGCTATTTCATGGATAATAAGGCCGTTTGGCTGCTTTAGTGAATACATTTAAAGTGAATAATATTAAGTGGTATTTAAATTCGGAGTTACACCGGAGGAAAACAGAGGCCACAGATTATTACCCTGCAAGACAACACATTATACAAAACAAGCAATGAGGTATTTTAATTTAGAACAACACCACCTGCATTTCATGGATACTCCTGGAAATCCTATCCTGCACATGGCATGATGAAACCACTCTGATGCTGCTTCTGGTGTCTGCTTGGGACTTCTATCACCCTGCACTTAATTGATCTGCCCTATTATGTTTTATTTGCTACCTCCCAACCCATCCTTCTCATCCCACACCCTCTCCCCCCACACCCTCTTCCACTAATCAGACTCCCCTTCCCTTCTCATACCCACCATCCCCCCACCGGGCCTTTCCACGCACCTGCAACCCCTCCAATCTAATCCACATCACTCCTGTTCCCTCTCTTCCATTTTCCTGCACTCTCTGGAATGCCAGATCCATCTGTAACAAGCTCCCTGCCATCCATGACCAATTCATTTCCAACTCCTGCCACCTTCTCGCCATCACTGAGACCTGGCTCTCCACCTCTGATACTACCTCCCCTGCTGCCCTCTCCTATGGCGGTCTCTTTTTCCCACACCCCTAGGCCTGGCTCTCCACCACTGATACTATCTCCCCTGCCGCCCTCTCCTTCTCCCACACCCCTAGACCTGGCTCTCCACCTCTGATACTACCTCCCCTGCTGCCCTCTCCTATGGTGGTCTCTCCTTCTCCCACACTCTTAGGCCTGGCGAACGCCCTGGTGGTGGTGTGTGCATCCTCCTCTCCCCTTCCTGCACATTTAGTGTCATACCCCCTGAGCCCTCTCTCTCTTTCACCTCCTTTGAGGTCCACTGCATTCACATCTATCACCCCATCCATCTCCGTGTTGCTGTTGTCTTCCGCCCCCCTGGCCCCTCCTCCAAATTCATTGATAACTTTGGAGCCTGGCTCCCCCACTTTTTGTCTTCTGACCTCCCCTCCCTTATCCTAGGTGACTTCAACATCCCCGCTGACAACCCCTCAGACCCCAGCACCACAAAACTTCTTTCCCTCTCCTCCTCGCTTGGCCTATTACAGTGGACTTCAGTAGCCACCCACAACCTGGGCCACTCCCTTGACCTCGTTTTCTCACACTCATGCTCCCTGTCTGACTTCTCTGTCTCTCCCTCCCCCTCTCAGATCATCTTATCCCTCTCTTCCTCTCCCTCTCTTCCTCCCCCTCTCCATCACCCAAACATATTAATTACCATAAGAACCTTAACTCCATTAATGTTGTGGCTTTTACCTCTTCCCTTGATCCCCTCCTCGCACCCATCTCCACCATGTGCTACTCTAATCTAGCCACCTCGCTCTACAACAATACCCTCTCCTCCGCCCTTGATGTTGCCTGCCCTCTCTCCTCTATCTCTCTTCGCCGCACCAACCCCCAACCCTGGCACTCCCCGCTCACTAGGTTGCTAAAGAAATGCTCCTGCGCTGCAGAGTGCTTCTGGAGGAAATCACGTTCCCTTGTAGACTTTCTCCACTTCAAGTTTATGCTCTCCTCTTTTAGCTCTGCCCTCACGCTCGCCAAGCAATCCTTCTTTAAGTCCCTCATCCTCTCTCAATTGTCTAACCCCCATCGCCTCTTTGCCACCTTCAACTCACTGTCCCAAATGAATGATATCCCACCTAATGATGGTATGGGTATGGAACATCTATCAATATAAGAAATCCACAATATGGGCAATTGATAACAGTATTCAATTATTACATGTGGTTAAGAATTTCCAGTATGATATTATAGGATGTCAAACGGCTACACTGAGCCCTCTTGGGAAAACACTGTTCATATAGGTTGCCACATTTGCCAGTGTAATGTAAATGATAAAATCAGATATAATTTAAACACTGGCAAATGTGGCAACCTATATGAACAGTGTTTTCCCAAGAGGGCTCAGTGTAGCCGTTTGACATCCTATAATATCATACTGGAACTTCTTAACCACATGTAATAATTGAATACTTTTGTCAATTGTTCATATCATGGATTTTTTTGTGATGCATTTTGCAGAACGAAAGTCCGAATACAGGCAGCAGGAAGCTTATTTTCGTCTGAAAATATTACTAATTACAAACTTTCACTAATGAATGGGTAAGTATGCCGAATATATTTTTCAGCATACTTACCCATTCATTAATTTGTAAACTGCCGCCACAGACCCATAACAGTATTACAGGGAAGTGTATGGGGAGTCCTAGGGTTAGGCTGCGGAGAGGGGAGATTTAGGGTTAGGATGGGGGGGAGAGGAAGGGTGTCTTAGGATTAGGTTGCAGGTAAGGGAGTCTACGGGTCAGGCTGTGGGGATGAGAGGGTATTGGAAGGGGAGGGTTAGGGTCTGAATTAGAATAGGGTTTGAGGTTAAATCAATATTCACCATTTGCCGCTGCATCTTTGTTTTTCATATGATTGATCGCTTCCTCTCGGCAAGGCAGAAGCAATCTATTTCGCAGCCAGTTTGGAACTTGCTGGTAGAAAAGGGCCCTCTTTGAATAAGGGCTGTTTTAATTGGAGATCCACACCATTTTTTATTTTTTTTATTGATAGATGTTCAACACCTAATACTATCATCAAGTGGTTTAGACCGTTTGGGACTTTGGATTTTTAAAGTACTTTTATTATTATTTTGTAATGTATGTGTAGAATAATAAATAACTAATTGTAAACATTTTTGAGTTGTAGCCTTGGAATTTGTATTGTCTTACCATGTCTCCTTTTCCCACTGACCATTTGCCTCCTGTGCATGATCCATTGTAGTTTTTGTTTTGTGCTCACCACCTCTGCCACATTACACTCAGCAATAGTTATCCCTACTTGTTTATCCTTATTCTGTCATCATACTAATGATCTAAGCTTTTTACAAAGTTTGCAAATATGTTTCAGTAGTGCATTTAATAGTGTTCAACTTCTGTGGGTCTTTTTTTTTTTTTTATTGTAGAATAATGAAGACACTAAATAAGAAATAATTTGCTGGTAATGAATGTCCTTTTGCTTTTTTGTTACAGCAGCTGGAGGCCCATCATGAAGAGCTTTTATCCAATGCTCTGCATGAAGTGGAAATAGAGTTAACAAAGCTTGTGGAGATTCCTTGGCTTTATTATGTGTTGCAGCCAGATGAGGAGGAGGTATATTGAAAATGAAATTACAATTACTAACATTTAAAAGAGTTGAATGGCAGATTTTAGACAGATTACCATTATAAGTGTGAAATTAGCTGCGTTCTGATGGTAGATATAGTTGATTAGCATTGCAGCCGACATGGGTATAATACTGTTTAGTTAACTGTAACTTTGTCATCACAAAGCCATGGGGGTAGATCCAGAACTACGTCCGTCTTCCACAGACGGCCCTAATTCAATGAACAATAGCTACTGTGCATGCGTAGTAGCTATTGTACGTAATCTGCGTATCGTTTCTTTTAGACCACAGCCCCCCTTTTCCTCTTTTAGACTGCATATACGCAATCTACATATCGAAACGATACGCAGATTACGTACAATAGCTACTACGCATGCGCAGTAGCTATTGTTCATTGAATTACGGCCGTCTATGGAAGATGGACATAGTTCTGGATCCGGCCCATGGTTTGTAGTTGCACAGCAATATAATATGGCAGATTGGGATTACTAGTCTTTCAGCCTTACTATGGTAAGGAGTTGCTTTGATGAGTTTCAGCGGTCATGGGATCTAAGATGGATCCATAGATGAAGCCCATGCACATTTTGTAAGTCAGGATGTCTATATATATATACCAAGTTAGAAGTTGAAATCAAGTCATTTGGCTAAATCTATAAATTTGCATACCGATGCTCAGCACATGTGGCACTCTGTATAGAAATGAAGCCTTTGTTTCAAATAGCTTTCAGGTATTTATTCTCTCAGAAACTAAGAGGTGTAAAGGATATTTGTTACATCCTGTATATGTTTATTCTTATGGCTCAGATAAAATAGGACTTTTTTGGTATGGATGACTTGAAATAAATACATACATACATACATACGCAAGGCTAACCTTTGTTTCTTATTTCAAATAGGATGCTCCCCTGGAATATACTAAAAGAAACAGTAGAAGCACAGTATTTCGTATAGTGCCAAAGTTTAAAAAGGAGAAGGCTCAAAAGCATAAAACCAGCCCTCAACCTGGTATGTGTCAACCAGTCCTAGTATTGTAGATACACATAGAGAACCTAAATGTACACACACACCTGTATATTTGTATACAAAGGAATTCCATGACAATGAGTATTTTGAATCCTAAAGCAAGCATATTATATGTCTTGGGACATATTTTTTTTAGTTTTTTATTTCTATTAAGGTTTTAATTCTGTTTATACATTGGTATTACATTAATAGCAATAATAATGTTAATGGATTAATTGTTAGCAGTGTAACAAAAAAGCTTTTCTATATTACTTTAGCTTTAATAACTTACCTAAATTATTACTGTAAATCTATTTATGGTTAAGGATTATCATGGAAAATGAGTTTGTGTTTTGTTTTTGTTTGCATTTAAAGAATATTCCCAATTTAGCTATAAACCTACTTTAGGGGGTAGAGTCAATTGAGCACAATGTGCCTCCGGAATGGTACATCGTGCAAATTAACATCACAGATTTTATATTGCACCCCATAGAGTTATGAGATAAAATTTGTAATGATCATCTACTGTAATAGACAGGAATAAGTGCATTTTGTGCCTATTCCCGTCATCACGGTCAATTGAATATGTACCCTAGCCTGTACTATACTTTGTATAGTAATAACCTGTATTTGCCTCAGTGAAAGTAAAAGGAGTTTATTAATAATAATTTTTTTTTGCAGTTTATGACCTTTTGGCGTAACAGGTTTAAATTGTTTTGCTGCATTAACAAACCAAACTTTAAATTTAAAATACATGTTGACATTTCATTGAAAAGAAAATTGTGTACATAGTGTGTATTTTATGTGCTGTTATTTGTTACATCAATGCCAAGGGTGGCCTTGGAACTAGCCTTGGTGGTTTTGCTACTATGCATATCACTATTCTACTTAAGATGGAGCCCATCTTAAGACCTTCCCAATTTGGATAGGTCATTTGAAAAATTGCCACAGGTAGATTTAAAGAGAATGAGAGACCACTTTTAGGATTATTTAGTGTGTGTGTGTGTGTGTGTGTGTGTGTCTCTCTCTCTATATCTATGGTTTAGAAAGATATTGGATATGTGACCCAAAGTTGGGGCTCTATTTAGAGTTAAGATTAGAGTTAGGACTGTTCAGCAGAGAAGCCTTGTAAGTGGCGAACAGCTTATCACGTATCTGCAGATATTTGTAACTAATTCTCTGATTTTTATTTTTTATTTTAAAGATAGAAGTTCATGACTAGTAACTGAGTAATGGCTAGAGTGCCAGGCCATGTCTT
>WWET01000792.1:254599-268233 GCA_011038615.1 Limnodynastes dumerilii | reverse complement strand
CACACACACACACACACACACACACACACACACACACACACACAAAAGGCACCACAGTACTCTTGCAATTAACCAGCAACAAACTATAACATTCTATCTTTAAAATAAAAGTCAGAGGAATTTCTTGCATACATTTGCAAATATATGGTAAACCACCAGCCACTTAGAAGGCTTCTCTGTTTTGGTGATCCTCCTTGTCAAGATTCCCAACTTTGGGTCATATATCATGTATCATGTATTTTTAAATTGAGAGCTCACCCCCGGCAGAGGTCCCAAGTCTCCAAAACTACTACTACTGTGAAACAGCACCCAGATTTAGTTAGGACTACCAGAACAGAGAAGCCTTGTAAGTGGCTGGTGGCTTATCATATGTTTGCAAATGTATGTGACGAATCTCTCTGAGTTTTAGTTTCATGATAGAATGTTGTGGTTTGTTGCTGGTTAATTGTAAGAGTGCTGTGATGCCTTTTTGTTTCTGTAAAAGAACCTGCTCTATATCAACTTATAAATAGATTTGATCAACCTCCAGTGTGTGTGTGTGTGTGTGTGTGTGAATGAGAGGGGGAGGGATACAAGAAAGGCACCTCAGCTTCTTGTATCTGTAAATTTCCCATACCTTAAAAAAAAAAAAAAAAAATCTGATCCCAATTATGGAGGACACTACAAAATGAAATGTTTTATATATAAATCTAGACAGATTTCCATAGATTGTAACTCTTCAGTTTATTACCTGCCCTCTGCTTATGAGTAAATTATGTAACATGTCTGAATATCATCATTTGTTTGGCTTGTCATAAGTGATTTAGCAATGGTTACATTCTGTGTGAAATATAAAGGAAACTATCTTGAACGTTCTGTTATTATTAAAAATCACGTAAATGAAGACCTTGCACCACTGATCCTAACTGTACAGAAAATTCTTGGTATTTTATAGATGCTTTAGTATTGCTAGAGAACCAGCTTGGGTGGGAATTGAAGCTGAAAGCACGGCTGCAAAGCACCAAACCCAGTCCTTGTACAGACATTTGTTTTAACTACTGTTGATTTTAACCTGCATGCAATGAGAAATCAAACCGTTTGATCTGTTTAGATGATACCTTTTCTCTTTTCCCTTTGCTAGCACTGCCTTTCTGTTTTTCCACTCTTTGGCCTAACCTATGCTTGTTATGCATTTTTGCATGTACAAATTAAGGGGGTTTTGCTCTTAACTTTGGTAGTTCAAAAATGGGGCACAGATGAAGTTGCAGCTTGGCTGGATCTGCTCAGTATGGGAGAGTACAAAGAAATCTTCATCCGTCATGACATCCGCGGTTCAGAGCTAGTGCATCTGGAAAGGCGAGATCTTAAGGTATTTCCTTTGTGCTACTTTTTTCCGCTCTAAGATTTTCCTCCTTGTGGGAATTAAAACCTCTTTCCTGTCCCCTTCTTGTTATGTGCTTGTAGCTTGGCTTAATTGAGAATCTCTCTGTAAACTAATATGCACTGTTCTGTGGCCTGCACTCCCTGTGTGTTACACTGCAATTGCAGCCTAAATCATCAGCAATACTTGTAGGAATACAGCCTCCAAAGTGTTTTGTACTGAATAATCATACATTCATACATACTGGCTGATTTAATTAATTTATACAACACCTGTTGTTTTATACTAAAGACAAATTGTAACAAAATGGGATCAGTGTGGAAGGTGGCAAATCAATGTGATTGTTATAATCTAATGCTTTAATTTCCCTATCAGGTTGTGTAATCAGAAGTTTCCTGTGGGCTCATTTTTACCATTACTTTTAAATGTGTCACTTGTGTAGCAGTGGGGTTAGACCTGTATATTATAAACTTACCCAGCTAAAATTACACCTTTATCCGCAGACTATAATAAGCATTGGTATTGTTTTATATGTAAAAGAAAAAATAAATTATATAAACCTGTTAACAGGTTACTTATGGCAATACCTACAGTGCATTATTACATTTGTTTGTGAGAGGGGAACTGACCATTCAGTTGCTCGCAGGCAGTACAGTTCTTTATGAACCTGAATTACTTATAAGTGCTGTCAGACAGTTTATGCAGTGCTCATCACTTGTTGCTTTAGAATTGCTTTCCTAATGGATTTCCTATATACATTGTAGGCATTCTATAAACAGTCCAGAGGTCTTGCATTTGCACATTTAGATTAGTCTAGGTGTAGATGTTTGATACCTGACCCATTAACTTTCAGAGCATCAGTGGCTGATTTGCAGAGGCAGTAAAATTTCCACGGCTATTACAACTGCATATACTACCCCCAGCAACCACTAAGATGGAAGATTTCCCATCACACCCTGGAGATGGCTGAGCCTTATTATAAGTCAAAACATTTTGGTGGGAAAAAAAGTATTATTGAAAAAATCTTTTATCCAGAAAAACACGTTAACATAAGATGTAGGTAATCTCTCTAACAGAGAGCTAATTAACATTGGCTTTTGTAGCAGAAGGATTTAAGGGCTTATTCAGAGATCTGTTTTTTAAATGAACGCAATTATACGCACGGCCAGAGCAAGGAAACACCCACCAACACCCCCGACACTCCCCTCTCCCGGACGTGCGGTCGGTGACTTACGAGTCCATAGACCCCTCTGATCTATTCGTATGTACTTACATGCATATATGTGTTCCATCTGTGAGATTCATGATAACCGCGCCTCCATGTGCTCATTTAATTGCCTCCCCTCCACCCACTTTTATGTAAATTTTCCTGTACGTCTGATTTTTGTGCGGCTGTCCCCAAGTGCAATTCACATGTACGTCCGTTAGGCACTTTCGTGCGTATAGTCCTAAAGTCCTGATCCTAAAAATATGCATGAAATTCCCTCAATAAAAGGATCTGTGAATATGGCCCTTATTCTGTGCTATGCTAGACTATGTGCCACGCCATATCATAGAACGTCTTTACTATAGGGGCGAATAAAGCTTTATGACTGTATTGTACTGTAAAGAATCTTGTCATCACTGCTAGGTAGCTCTCACCTGTGCTTTGCATCACTGAACTTGGAGACCTGATTTCCACATTTTTGTTTTAGCTGCTATGCCTTTCACTGCAATTTAATGCACGACAATCAGAGTTTTCACTTTTGTCCTTTACTTTTGCTCATACATTGCCTTGATCACAGAAGCTCCTGCAATCACATTACTTGATTAATCAGGGAGGTTCCCGTTCTGCAGCCGGGCTAGCTTTAAAAAGCAAATAGGTAATCAATGCAGTCCAGTATTTTAAATTATGTTCATGCTACAATGTTTGCTTTAATTCATTTCCTTGGTATAGTCCTCATTTACCTGTGTGTGTTAATATGGCTGGTTTAATCAGGGCTAATTTAGATAGCATATAAGGGGATTTGTAGGGGATTCAAATAACCTTCATTTGGTCCACACACAATGCCCCGGATCCAGACCCTCGCATGCTTTCTGTACATGCGGGGGTCTGCACATCTGCACAAGAGAGGGGAGTGAACTGCCCCTGTCACTCCCCTCTCGCAATCGTAAATAGTGTGACTTACTTTGCCATAAGGCAGCCTTAAGTCACAGTCCGTGCGACCGCTGATCCGTGCGCAAGTGGAATACCCACCCCACACTACAATTTACTTGCTTCCCCCCATCCACCTTGGCGGGCGGAGGAGAAGCACAGCCCCTTACTATGGATTTTCTATCGTACGTACTTTGCATGCGTAAGTGGGGTTCAGGACGCAAGTCTGCATCTGGTCCAAAGAGGCTTCTCCACATAAGAACAAATATCAGATATCCCTTCCAAAGTATGCAGAATTAACACATCAAATGAACAATATTAAGGACATTTCTTTAAAAAATAACAAATATTTCTATTCTATTTGAATGTCCTGATTACAACATTAATTTAAATGTGGAAAAATGTCCTACGTTTGTCTATTCTGTGTTTTATTTTTGTCATTGTGTTCCCATTATATAATTTAATGAATACATTTTCACAGTCCTTGCCTGATACAGTTATTATTATTTCCATCTCAAAGCATTCTCTTTTATTATTGGTGGCCTCAGTGCTCTATGTTCCAACTCCACATTATACATATTTAATTGAAAATTGCTATTTGCTGCTCTGAATGTATTTATACATAAAAAAAATAATGCCATTCAAGTGATTTCTCAATTTCCCCTGCATAATCCAGTCAAGGTATCTGCATTACTCCATAGCAATACTATCCTATAGTGCTTTAAATTATACCCCTTTCACATCACTACTAAAAATCTGTTTTTTGGGTGGTAATGTGAAAGGTCCTCTCTGCCTGTAACTGGGTCTAATGACCTGGGAATTGATCCCAGGGAAAAAGACTGTTTTTTCCTGTGTCCGACCCAGGAAAGGGTGTAATATGAAAGGTGCCACCCGAGTTTTTCAACCCCAAGTCTCACCTCAACAAAAATGATTGGAGGGAATGGTGCACTATTGTAATGGCAAAAGTACACAAATCCCTCCCCGGGAGCCACGCACTTCTCCTACACTGTCAGGGCAGACCCAGGACCAGGAATTTCCTGGGTCCCATGCATAAACCATGCAGTGTGGAAGGCTCTGACCCGGGAATTTCCAGGGTCAGAGCTGGACTTAAAACGGGGCTTTCTATTTTGGCCCTGGCAATAAGTGGTATAAGTCAACAAAGGCTAAAACTGAATCATAAGAATGTAACTTCCATGGATTACGGTATTTGGAATGGACTATAAAGAGTTGTAAGTTGAAAATGTTTGCAATTGCTTCCTGTTCTCTAGGGTGGCAATAGGTTATAAATGAGGTTGAAGATGTAAAGCAGACAAGGGATTGGTGCAATTGGATAAGATTAGAACCAATCCAATCCAATTTCTCATTAGGAAATAAGGCTCCTAGTGTGACTTGTGTAAGAAAGTACCATTTATATTTTTTGATTTACCATTAATACCAACAAACTTCCTGTCTAGAGTGCTGGAAATTTGCCATGTCCGCTTACAAAGTTGTAAATGCATTTTCTTATCTACTTACTGGATAATGACTGAAAATTTGTTTCTCTGCTGCTTTGTCAGCAGTAATAAATGTGTCTGTGCCATATCATACTTGTATTTTATCACCATAATTGTATCTTATCTGTGCCATAAAAAGCTTCCATCATACACTGACCTTTTTATTCCCATCAACTCAACCATCATCTGACTCTTCATCAACTTGCATTGTTCTGTCACCATGACACTTAACCCACGGACATACTGTAGTGTGTTCTATTTAAAGACCTTAAGATGACAGTTTGTCTTCATGTATTGCCATTTCCTTTCCTAATAATCTGTTACAAACAATGCAAAATCCAGACTGCTCAATATACAAATATAGGAAAGAAAACAGAATAACAAAAACAAACTAAGGCATCAGTGTTGCAGCTGAGAAAAATAAAATGCACTATTAATTGGTATATTTCCAGTATTTCACAATATATGTATGCTTGTATTTGTTTGTATAATCATTTTCTAAATAAATGTTTACCTCTAATTAATAAGTTGATTGGTTTTCTTTGCAGGATCTGGGGATAATGAAAGTGGGTCATATGAAGCGAATTCTACAGGGAATTAAGGAACTCAGCAGAAATACATCTTTAACTGAGGCATAAAGGTGCTGGTGGTGTCCCTACGTGGAGCGATGCTTGGACGAAGGCTGACAGTTGATTAGTGGCACTGTTTTAGTTTACTGTTCGAATGAGTAAGCAATTGTATACAGTTTAAGGGGATAAGCCTGTAAAAGCATTGTAGGTTTGGTTTTTGAGTTCGCAGCTTGGTGCCAAAAGTAGCAAATTGTTATGGAAACATTGGCTCTGCACAACTTGAATCCCATCGTTTACTTGTGCTAAACAGACTGCGCTGGTTAAGCAAGTATGACCTCTGATTGTGATGGCTCGGTAATAAAACAGTCATCAGAATTATGCGACAACATATCTTTTTATGGCAAAAAGTTACCTAGCTAGCTTATGTGAGACAGACTTCCAAATAACAGGGAAGGCCAAGATGCAATTGAGCCAAGCCTTAGGTACCGCTCATTCACTGGCCAAGGAGTATGTTTAAAAAACACTTTGTTTATAGTGAATGCTATCTAAAATGCATGGAGTGTCTGTTGAAATTGTGTTTAGTTGCATGTCTGATACGAAAAAGAAAAAAAAACAAACAACTTGAACAACTTTTATATTTTAATAAGGTTTAATTTATTACTACTGATATGTCTGTTGGTTGAGGCACTTTTCTATTTGTTGTATATTTTTGCATGGTTGTGTCCAGTGGCGGGTGTTTGTGGCTGTGAACATGTAGCCTATGTGCCATGTATCTTCAGAAAATGATGTATGTTGAACATATTTATTATAGCTAGTCAATATTGTTTAGTAATTAATATGGATAAGAATTCCTTATCAAAAATTACATTTTACAGAGATGGTTACCTCACAAAATGAATTAACCTTGGAAATCCATGAAGACTATTGAATTTCCAATGCCTTATATCATTTCAGGTATAGATTTCAAATATTGAGGAAATTTAGCAACAATCCTAGAATCACCAAAGTAATAATTGAATAACAATGGCAGTCTTCTAGATAACAGCAGTATGGTAGCATTTACTCCCCACAGAGATGGTGCTGTGCAACATTCCTCTATTATGTGCTTTTATGGAAGCTTGACTTCCCTGTGTCTCTGAAATTCCATGTACATTTCTCATCTTTATTATCAAGGTATATTATTTGCACATTTCCTAAAATTCATTTTACATATTCAGTCAAGCTTTGTCTTCTAACTGTAAACATGTACCTTTGTATACAAATATGTGCTGCTTCCTGTTATATCAGATCTGCCCTTAATATCATAGGGTTTATTTAACACAAATCTACTCCATACATATTCCACTCACCCAAAGTTTCTCTCACCTGAGACAGTTTTTCCATATTTAGACTGCATTATATCAATTTATTGAGGTTCTAATGCAGCATGTCACTGCTTGCTATGGAGTTGATTTTCTGCTTCTCATAATTTTCTTTTTTGTCCACATAATGGCTACCTCCATTGTGTGTGTAGAAAAGTGACATTTTAGTAGATTTTGACAGTAGCACTTCAAGTCTTCTGACAGGGAACCAACTTATTACAATACATAAACCTTTTATTGGTAGATAAGGATATAAAAACTGCTTATTATACTAGTATAAACTGATAATATTGCAGGAGCAATGTTTAGCATACTGTAAAAGTGCCATTGGTGCATAGCATTAGGACACCAAGATTAAGTTTGAGGCCTGTTTCTCACTTATTAAACAAAATCATTGTATTTCACTATGTATGAATTCTTAATATTTTGTAGTTTCACCTCTGGTATTTATAGTCATAAAGTGTTGACAGTTCATTATTCCATTGCCTTTTTATAATGAAGATGATGAGCCCCTTTTTAAAACATTCCCCTATTAAAATGCAAACAATTTATCTTCACCATATTGCTAGAGAAACACTGCATATTTTTGCAAGCAATCATTTTGTGTTTTCTAAATGTTGTCCTCGCCAAACTTAATGAAGATAAAGACTGTTTTCAGGAAAAGCAGGAAAACCTTTGATGTGCAATATTTATACTTAACCAGAAACAAAGGAAAGCATATTGTGTTTTTGTGGGGGTAACATATCACATAAAGCCTACAACTAAGGGGTTACCAGTGCACTACTTTAATACTGTATCTGTTTGAATTCTATCTTACTGTTATGCAGTTGATCTGCATATTTGTATATTATGTTTAAGCACTGTATAAACACAAACTGTTTTATGAAATTGTTGTTTGTTATTGTTTTATATGTTAATGTTCAATGTTTATGTGTCAGCGTTTTGCTTTCTTCCATTTATTATAAATTAATATTGCCTCATTTCATTTGAATTAGCTGGTATTCCTTTTGAGGAATTGTGCAATCTGCTTTAAGTAGATTTTTCCTTCCTACAGAATAATTTTATACAGGTGACATTAAAGGAGTTTTACTTGTGCTAGTCACCATATTAAACTAATCAATATGCCACTGCCACTAAAAGAATGGACATTGTGGCCCTCATATCTGTTAAATGCATAACAATAGTGCCTTTGGTATTATATTTTGTGACCTGAACGTTTACAGCTTAAAGATATGCATATTATTGACAAATCCTTGGCTTTGAAATACATTGTGTTTTTACAATTCACTGTCACATATCAGTTTACTCTAGAATGTGGATCAGGTAACTACACGATTATTGTTATATTCCTTAGTGTTCTGTTTTAACTGTTGTCTCTTTGGAACATATCACCACTTTAGTCTGCGATTCAGTAGTATATAATAATAAAACTCAATTAATTGAATTGTATGTATCATGGGGAGGTTAAAATCATCAAAGTTAAGCCAAGTACAAATGCTTTTGTTAAAAAAGTTACAGCTTTAAACCTAAAACAACTTTTTGGATAGTGTTTTTGCAGTTAGCTTGTCAAGGCTATTGAATTGATTAAACATTGTGAAACAATTAATACCACCAAACAATTATCCAGGCTCTGGTTCCTTGTTCAACAATTATTATTTTTTTTTGCCATTTCCTCATCAGTGTAACATTACTATTTGCATTCATTTACAGAGGAGGGGGAATCAATAAGGCAGGTAGAAAAAGGAAGTTCTTACAAATATCTGGGTAGCTGGACCCTAGGAAGGTAAAAGTAATACTCTAGCAAAACTAGCTGTGTCCATTTCAAACTGACTTTTCAGTCAGTTCATTTTCAGTACACATGCTTAATGTATTGTTATATTTTTTAAACATTTTAATTTGGGAAATGTGTTTATAGACTGTTTTTGTGTGTGTGACCAGCTTTCATTTAATGACCATTTCTACTAGGATATGTAGTCTGTTGCTTTTATATGTATATTTGCTACCTTAAGTTGTCCTAAACTTTAGGATTCATAATTCTTTAAAAGAACATTTTGACAACACAGAGGCTGGTTATAGTGACTTTAAAAGAAAAACTTCCCTACAGCCACCGATTTCTCTCAGATACCTTCATTTCTAAGCTCCTGAAATGCTCCTTTGTGAATAATACTATGTTATGTCATGTGCAGTGCAACACTTAAGCTGGCCATGACTAGAGCAATTATCAGCCCGAACACCCAATTATCAAAAATAATCCAATAAATAATAATAATAATCGCTGTAGATAATAGCCAAGATCAATTTTTCAAACGCCAAATAATCGCACCAGAAACGCTCTGGTATGATTATTTGGTCTTTCAGCAAGCTGTATGGCTACCTATTCTTCAAAGCTGCTACTGCATATCTATGTACTGAGTGTGGGTTCCCGCAGTGAACAGTCCTATTTCAAAAGGGCCGTTCGCTCCCAGCCAGTTTGGAACTGGCTGGGATATTAATTGCTTATGCCTCGATGAGGCATAGCAATCAATCCCCGGAGCACCGAACACAGTGATCCAAAAGGTGAGTTTCCTACAACCCGCTCCCTAACCCAAACCCTAAGTCTACCGTCCCCCCCCCCTGCAATTCCGAGTGAACTCATTCGAAATAGGAACAGCCAAAAAAAACAGCTCTTTGCAGCGGGGACTCGCAACGCTATGTACTATTCTTCTTTGACAGCTCTGAAGTATACCTTCAAAGCTGTCAGAGCAGCATAGTACATAGATATGCAGCAGCGTTTATTGAAGGCTTTGGCTGATCCCTGTCTGTATTACTGCATGCAATAGCCACTGCTGTATATCTATGTACTATGCTTCTCTGACAGATTAGAAGGTATACTTCAAAGCTGTCAGAGCAGCTTTGTACATAGATATGGAGCGGCACCAAGAGCCCTCCCCTTCTGCTAGGATTATGGGTCCCAGCAGAGGATGTGTATTTTGCCCATAACGGAACATTTCCCTAGCGGGATATCGGGCCACCCCCTGCTGGGACCGATCATCGTCCTAGTGTATAGCCAGCTTTACATGCAAAGGGATTTAGTTGGGTGGAAGATGTTTAGATTTCTATTAAACAGAAAAACCTTAGGCCAAGGAAGTTGTATAGTAAAAGTATAAAATGAAGTAATGCATGAATTATTGTGCATGGAAAGCCAGAGCAATCAGTGCCAGCTATCTAAATTCAGTAAAGCGGGGAAAGTCAAACTGAACACAAATATTAGGGTGGGGGAAATAATTAGTATGGCGCCTCTAGATGTATATCAGAGTAGTTTGTGCAATTTGTCCAGATAATAGCACTATAAATGTCATAATATTTAGAAATGTTAGATTTTGTTTTCATTTTTGTTTTACATAAATAGGTATTGGTTGGATTTATATAAAATAATCTCAGAAATCTGCTATCTATATGTACTATATTAGTGTTGACCAGAGAAACCAAACCCCAAACAGTTAATCAAATCCAGTATTTGCAATGGTGATGTATATGTAATGGTTTGTATAATTAGTAAGTTTTCAAGCCGCTAATATGCCACGGTATCCATTCATTCAGAGCTCCGCTCCGCAAATAGCACTTGATTCAAACTTAAATATGTTTTGCGTATGGTGGCCTGCGCTGCAGAAGCTACCAAATGGATTTTGTGATTGAGGTCCGCATGTAGGAGAGCGGGGCACTCATTCTCTACTATGTGCAGATAGTGAATCCGCATGCAGGACCCCTACCTTAAGTATCCTGCACGGCAACCCCTTACTGTATGATTTGCATGCATTATCCCCCCCCCCATGTGTATCTCCTATGGACGGGGGACTCTGATCCATATGGAGTACAGCATTGGTCATATGCACAGTGTCATTTTTATGCCATCTTCTGTACGTAGTGTATGGAAGTCAGCGAACGTACCTAACCATGAATCAGGGCCATATACATTAAGAAGGGTACTATCGGTAAATGTGCACTTTATACTGCTTCATATATCTGTTTAAGATTATTGGTAAGCAGTATGCTTTCCTTGTTTCACACTCAGAATTCAGAATGATTATACAGTGCTTCCATTTGTGATAAAATCATACTAATTACTGGCCAAAACCATATGTGGAATATGATCTATGAAGGGAAGATTATTTTCCAGGGTAGCAGTCCTTTTTATGTTCGCTGGGTTTGTAAACTCTGTTGTGCCAGCACTGGTGATCAGACCTTGATTGCCATAAAATTCATATCCTGTAGGGTAGAAAGTGAAACCTGGCAGGGCTGCAATCAGGGGGTACTGATGGGAGCGGTGTCTCAGCCCAGACAGACGGGGGACCCAGGAGTCCCAGGCTTTTTGATAGATATGTAAAAGCTTGTATGAATCAGTGATATACTCTCTGTATATCGCTGATTCCTACTTGTGTCCATCCCTGACAGGCTGTATTACAGAGTGAAGGTGCGCCGGGGGGACTTCCCTGTTTATCTGCCCTCTGTAATTGGCTTCTGAAGGTCGGCAGCACCCCACCCCCTTTATAATGTCACATATTGTGATGTCATATGGGGGCAGGGTGCCATGGCCCGTGTACTGGGCTGCATATTTACTGGCGGTGGACCTGAAATCTAGCATTAATTGTTTTGAGGGTCTTTTGTGTTTATATGAAAAGCTCAATTTTTTATTGCTTCATTATCCAAAAATTTAGCAGGCAAGGTCAAGCGGATTTTCCAATGTGACTGGAATCAGTCTGTAAGTTCTAAGGCTACTAATGTAAAAACACATAGTTAAACTAAGCCTGGCTTTATACATGGAGACCAATACTTGCTCTATTAGAGAAAGAACTTTAACATGGAAAAACCTGATAATCTTAAAATCCACAAGATCTTTATCCCATTGGACAAACCTATGGAGGGAGTAGAGACAAAGGCATAGTCAAATTTGTTGGTTAAAGATTTGCTTTATGTATTTTAAAACCTTTAGAAAACCTAAAAGAGTGGTAGCCAGCATTTATTTCCACTTTATTTGCAGAAACATACAAATAAGTATTACAAAATATTTCCTACCCCTGGCTTGTTTCTTCTCTCTCATTCTTACCCAGCCCATACTGAAAAACACCCAGTATCAGTGTATTCATGGGGCTGTGCTACATTTATGTATGAGTCTAGAAGCATACGACTACTATAACCTTGGCCTGTAGCTGCTGTACTTAGCATAAAAACAAACCAATCCTTATAACTACACCGTAGCACAGTCCAGAGATGCCTATAGTCATTCATTTGTAAAGCATAAAACATACATACTAAGTAGTTGTTAATTTGTAATCGGTTATGGTGCAAGTGCTCATGCTCCCTCCTATTCTTCACATGCAGCTCTCAGTTACAGACTGTTCGGTTTTTTTCTGTGAAGACTAAAAATGAATAGTTTGAAGGCCAGCGGGATGCACATCTGCCAACAAAGTGTATCTGGCTACCAAGTGTATGCAAATAAACACCACTAATAATTAAAACATTACACTGCTTCTGTTTATCCGTATTCTAATAGAAGTATTTCCACAATAGAAAAGGTTGAATATTGATTTAAAGCTTCAAATGTGTAATTAGAGCTTTCTAGTGTTTTTAAATGATTTTGTAATGTAATTAATCAAGAGTCAAAAGATTTCTTCTTTTTGTAAATTCAATATGGCAAACACAGGTGTTTTCAGTGCTCTTACCAGAATGAAGGTGATTATGATTAAAATGGTCATCTGAACCTGTCTAGTGTTTATAGCTAGGCTCCTATCATGCAATCAGTGTGACTGTTCTGCACTACCACATGTTGCGTAGTTTTTGCCTTACGTAGGTTTTAAGAATTGCGCTACTGCGCGTGCGTGGTAGCTTTTTTACGCCATCTACGTACCATTTCTGTACTTTAGACTGCGCTTACGCAATCTACATACGTAGATGGCGTAAATCAGCTATCGTAAGACAAAACCTACGCAACTGTGAATCCAGACCTAAATGGCAAGTTGGGTAAATCCAGACCACGACTAATGCTATAATGGATTGCAGCTATTCAGAATACCTTCTTAAGGTGTCTAGAAAGGTTTTAGATCCGTAAATCAATTCTGGTACATTTCCCCAAGTTAGAGACATAAAATGAAAGCAGGTTGTAGTTTGATTACTAGTCTGTTCACAATTTATTATATAAGAGGTCGTGTGCTAGAGAGACGAGAACACTTTGGGGCAATATAATTATTCAGCTGCTCTCCTCTCCCCCACTTACATTGGGCTGGTGTTAGCTGGTACAGAAATGTTTTGGGGGGTAAGTGAAAAATATTTATTATTACGATAAAAGATTTAAACTTTATCATCCCACTTTATAATTTAGCTGACCATACACTAGACGATTATCGGCCCGATCTCCCAATTATCGGGTGATCAGGCAAATAATCGCTCTAGTGAATGGTACAGATAAATTTTTTAAACGTCAAATAAACGCACCAGAAATGCTCTGTTGCGATTATTTGATCTTTCGACATGTTTGATTTAAATCGGGAGAAAGCTCCCGATATGCCAATCAGCAAGCTGAATGGCTCCCTATTGTTCAGAGCTGCTGCTGCTTTATATCTATGTACAAAGCTGCTCTGACAGCTTTGCAGGTATACTTTACAGCTGTCAGAGCAGCATAGTACATAAATATACAGCAGCGGCTATTGCAGGAGTAGTACAGACAGGGATCAGCTGAAAACG
>WWET01000792.1:236719-239572 GCA_011038615.1 Limnodynastes dumerilii | reverse complement strand
CGCTGCAGGAGAGGAGACGCGACGGGGAACTGCAGGTGATAGTACGTGCCAGCAGCGCAGCGGCACGTAACAGAGCCTTTGGGTTTTTGTGCCCCAAGTGCATGATTTTGCATTTTTTTGGCATTAAACTGCAGTTGCCACAATTTTGACCATTCCTCCAAGTATACCTAGATCATCCCTCATTTTCCCCACCTGGGCGCTGCAGGAGAGGAGACGCGACGGGGAACTGCAGGTGATAGTACGTGCCAGCAGCGCAGCGGCACGTAACAGAGCCTTTGGGTTTTTGTGCCCCAAGTGCATGATTTTGCATTTTTTTGGCATTAAACTGCAGTTGCCACAATTTTGACCATTCCTCCAAGTATACCTAGATCATCCCTCATTTTCCCCACCTGGGATTGTATCCATGCAACTAGCTTTAAGTCCAACCCTAAAGTTTCCAGCTTATTTAACAGTCTTCGATGTGGTACAGTGTCAAAAGCCTTGCTAAAATCTAGATAAGCAATGTCTACAGCTCCCCCTTTATCTAATACTTTACTGACCCAGTCAAAAAATTCAATAAGATTTGTTTGACATGATCTTCCCCCAGTGAATCCATGCTGCTTGGGATCCTGGAAGTTACAGTATTTGTTCCTAAAACAGTTTTTCCATCAATTTCCCTACTACTGATGTTAGACTCATTGGTCCGTAGTTTGACGTGTCTTGCCTACTTCCACTTTTATGCAGAGGGATGACATTTGCTATTTTCCAGTCCTCTGGAATTACAGTTATTAGTGACTAATTGAATAATTCAGTTAATGGTTTTGCCAGCACCCCTCTAAGCTCTTTTAGTATCCTAGGATGTATCTCATCTGGTCCCATTGATTTTGTCCACTTTCAATTTTTTAAGTTCTTTTAATACCTGCTCCTCAGTGAAAGTAGTAGTAATTGCCCCTATTATATTAATAGTCTTCCCATTCAAAAGTGGACCCTTCCCCTCTCTTTCTTTTGTGAATATTGAACAGAAATACTTGTTAAGATGATCTGCCATAGCCCTTTCACCTTCAATAAGAATTCCACTCTACGTTTTGAGCCTTACGATACCCTCTAGATGGAAGATGGAAGACATGAGACCTTATCCTTTAAGATAAGGTCATAGAAAGTGACGGCAGATAAAAGCCACATGGCCTATTCAGTCTGTCCAGTTGTTTATTTAAGACTATACTGCCCTTAGTCCCTATTTACCCTTAATTTAGTTTAAAATTTAGGACATCCTTATATTTATCCCAAGCATGTTTAAACTGTTCTAATGTGTTAGCCTCAACCACCTCAGATGGGAGGCTACTCCACTTATCTATCACCCTTTCAGTGAAGTAATTTTTCTGCACATTTACTCTGAATCCACCACCCTCTAGTTTATATTCATGCCCTCATGTTCTATTACACCTCTTCCTTCAAAAAATGCCACCCTCCACTAGCCAGTCACAACCCTTGATATATTTGAAAGCTGCTATCATATCCCCCCTCTCCCTCCCTTTTCTGCTCCAAGCTATACATGTTTAGTTCCTCTAGCCTTTCTTGGTATGTTCTGTGACACAGACCATGGACCATTTTAGTTGCTCTTCTTTGCACAGTCTCTAATGTATTTATGTCCTTCTGGTGATAAGGCCTCCAGAACTGAACACAGTATTCTAGGTGAGGTCATACCAACGATCTATAAAGGGACATCACTACTTCTCTTTTTCTGCTACTAATTCCTCTCCCTATGCAACCAAGCATCTGACTTGCCTTTCGCATTGCTTTGTTACATTGCTTGGCTACCTTTATGTCACATAAAATAAAGACTCCTAGATCACTTTCCTCATCAGTAGTTTCTAATGTATTGCCATTAATTATATATTGAGCTTTTGGGTTTTTAGTGGCCCAAGTGCATGACTTTGCACTTTTTGGCATTAAACTGCAGTTGCCACACTCTTGACCATTTCTCTAATCTACCTAGATCATCCCTCATTTTGTGTACCCCTGCAGGCGTGTCTACCCTATCTTTGTGTCATATGCAAAAAGGCATATTTTCCCCTAAATACCACCAGGTCTGTTTTATATTATGTATAGTTTCATAGTAAAAGAAAATAATAATGATGCGGTTAAGGAAAATGAACAAGTTTTTTTTATGAAACAATGAAAGTTCTGCGCCCCATGCTAAGCAACAAAACTACTCTTAGTCAGGGTTGCCGACTCTCCCGGAATATCCGTGAGACTCCCTGAAATTTGGTCAGTTCTCCCTGTATCCCGGGAGAGCCAGCAAAGCTCCCGCAAGCCCCATCAGGCATCAATTACTTCTGTAATCCCTAGCGTTACTAGGGATATGCTGGGCTTGATGATGTCATCAAGCCCCTGAAACGCTAGAGAATACAGGAGTGATTGACAGGGGGCAGGGCTTAATGATGCGATTTGCATAAAATGCGTCATTAAGCCCCGCTCCCTGCAGAAATCTATGGCTTCCCTATGGGTTCTCCCGGAGGGAAGCTCTAAAAAGTTGGCAACCCTGTTCTTAGTGTACTAGGTACTGGGCAGAACTTGAACCTGATGACATAATTTGCAAATAACACGCCCCACATCTATCCCTGGTAATACTGTAAAAATGCCACTGATGGTGAGAGAGCAGGGCTTCGAGATGCGATTTTTCCCTGAGGGAGAAAATAGAAAGTGGGCAACCCTGGAATTATATGATAGATGTGAAATACCTATATGTGTTTAAGATCTAGGACTAGATTTAATAAGCTGCAAAAAAGAAAAAGCAGAGAAGTTGCCCACAGCAACTAATCAGATTCTAGTTGACATTCTTTAGTATGCAATAGGAAAGGGAAATCTAGAATC
>WWET01000792.1:211719-231719 GCA_011038615.1 Limnodynastes dumerilii | reverse complement strand
CAGGACTCCGGAGCACAATCGTTAGTCTGGATCAGTGTTACTACAGTTCATAAATTCACCCAGCCAGCTTGTCATTTACAGAAGATTCTTAGGGCTAGATTTACTAAACTCAAAGGAAAAAAATAGAGATGTTGCCCATAGCAACCAGATTCTAGTTGACATTCTCTAGTATGTAATAGTAAAATGTTATTGGTTGCTATGGGCAACATCTCTATTTTATCCTTTTGAGAAGTTTAGTAAATCTGTATTTTATGATGTGAGGAGCTGGGGACATTGGTGAGATGCGTCTGCTGAAGTCTCAGTCTATAAAAGCATTATAAATGTAATCTGTTTTATTTTAAACATGATGAAATAGCATAAAAAGAAGCTTGTAGTTACCAATGTTTGAAAACCTTGAACTATGATAGTGACACATAATAATGACAGGAAATTGATTAGACAGTAGGACAAAATGAAAGTTGTAATTATCAAAGGTGGCTACTGATAATGACGTCTTTACAGTTCCCATCAAGCAAGATAGGGGATATTTTTTTTTTTTTTGCTTTAAATACTAGAATTTGGGCAATTCCTGTGCATATGCTATAGATGGGTATATTGTATATTTTAGATATTGAATCTCCTGGAGTGGGTCAGTTATTTTCTTGTTCATATCATTGTGGTTTACAGATTTGTTTTGGTGAATATCCTTTTTCCAGTGCTGTATCTGCAGTGAACCATTTGTGAGTGTTGCTAATACTTGTCTGACCTTTTATGAAGTTACTGTAGTTTGACAGTTTACAATATAGGCTCTCACACAAACCCATTCCTTCCTGTTTAGATTTTAGGACTCACGTAGTGTTTGACATTAAGAATTTTGAAACGTCTAAAGTGTTCCTACAAATATTCATACTAAAACACAAGCTTTCCACTGAGTGAAGCCATTATGCTTAGTAGTATAGTGGAATCTATAGCCCTTTTTCCACCACTACTGTGTAGCAGAAGTAAGAGATTCTTTACTTGTGTTTTTTACCCCAGCAGCTGAGATAATCACACACTGACAGAAAAATGGTTTCTTTCAACTTGAAGATATTGTAGAATTTCCATATAGCGTGACCAGTTCTCCAAACCAACACTGTTCACGCACAGTGATAGAATTGCAAACATCTGTATGGCACCTTATAAATAAACAATAATAATATTCATACAGTATATAAGATGGTTATTTTTATTTATTTGACTTGTATAAAAATGTACTCCTAAGCAAATTTGTTACTATGCCCCATTCTTCCACAGTTAGCGTTCCAAGCAAAAACAAAAAAAGGAATGTGAGAAGTGCAAACAAAATCCTTTTTTTTGCATGTAAAGAAATACTGTCTGCTTTTGTACATAAATACTAAACAACTTTACGTTTAAACTGGAATTTAGAGTTAAGCAGAGACTTATTCCGTCAACTCTATCTTGTTTGGATCAGTTGCAGTATGAGCTGAAGATTCCTTGTGAAACAGACTTGTCTAACTGGGTAAAATGTGAGACCATGTCCAGTGGCTCTGTCACATAGCTGTACACACCGTTAAATCATTTGCTGTTTCTACTGAACTGCTAAGGAAACAGTGGTTTTGCAGCTTCCTCTAACAAACCTTTTTCCTTACTAGTGATCAAAGATGATTAGTGTTTCTGAGCATGTGAAATACCAACCATACCGTAAATGCATAGAAATCATTTGATCTCACGCTAGAACATAAATGAGGAATGCGCATTAAAGTAGATGCTTGATTTAAACAATTGTATCATGTAATACAGTAACTACCATGTGGTAAATCCAGAACTAAGTACGCTAGTTGGTGACGTAAAAGCGCTGTTTTGGATGTACTGCACATGCGCGCGACAGATGTTACACCACGTAACTCTGAACGTACGTACCAGCCTATTATCAACAGCGTAACTAGGAACGTAGGGGTGTGCCCGCCATATGACACCCGTAATTGCGCTTTGGAAGCGGGGTGGGGCATTTAAATCATACCGTATGGGCGTGCTAAGACACCTAAAATACGTGACGGCTTTACGTACGTCAGTAGTTACGCTTTGAAAAGTTAAGGTAGGGTTTGGCAAGCGTAAAACAGCCAAAGTATGCGACGGAAGGGCTAAAAAATACTCTAGCGTAAATACGCTAAACGATGAAACGTAATGGGAACGTAGGTCTGGATCTGGCCCATGTGTCAATCAAAATTCACTGAAACAATATAGGACAAATAGTTCTTATTAGTGGACGGCTATTACATGCATGATGCATAGTAATGCAGGAGCTGTGGTCTCCAATTCACCAGTACTGCTCCGCACGCTGCACATTATGTCTACTATACCACCTACTTATAGGATGAACTGTGTCTACTATAATGACTAATAATAAGGCATTTGTTTGAACCTGGGAGCACTTAATAGAAAATCACCAAATTTACCCCTGGACAAAGTATATTTCATGAAGGGTACAAATCAATTGTATGCTTTTTACATTCAGGGAAATACTGTCTAAACATGTTCTTTCCATACAGATATGCAGAAAATCTGAATAGCTTTGATTTTTCAATCATGGACACTTCTACAAGAAGCCAGGGTTGCCAAATGAAGCCTAAGTTATCAGTCAAAAAAGAAGTAAGTTGCTGCTGTTATGATGTGATGCAGGTGTATGGCTTTGGCTCTTCCTACATACACTTTCTGGTGCTGATTCAGCGTTTGGAAGTAAGGGTTAAACAGGTGTAAGAGCTCGGCTATACCATTTTGCAAAGTAAGGGGTGCTAATTAACTTAAGATCTTTTCCTTGCTGGGAAAATATATTAGTTTTGCACGGAGAACTCAGACACGGCATAGCTTTGTCTATGAAATAGAGTTGAGCTAAGAAATTTTCACCTCTTAAATATAATTTGACTTTCTAAAGACATAATGAGGTTTAGAGGACAAACCCCATTGAAAGAAAAAAAAAAAACGCTTTTAAATGTGCACACCTATTTAAACTCCTAAAAAAATAACTTTTATTATAACTGATTAAAATACAAAAGTGAATAGCCAGCGAAAAAATAAAGCAAAGAAGATGTAAACAAATATAGGGAGGTCAAATTGCCACAATAGTAAAAAAGCAAACAGGTGGGCAGAAAAACAAGATTTTCTCTCCCCAGCAGTCACAGACAAAAACCCATTCAAACAGCCAGGTGTCAGGTAATATATGATATGAGAGACACAATGTATCAAAAAATGTGTACACAAACCGTGCAGACCTTGTTATAATACAAGGAAATCACCTACGTGAGATTGGGCAAACATAATATAATGCGTTCCTACTCCTATCATGTCCCTTCTCCTGGAAAATAATAAAAAAAAACCCGCCTCACGGCGGTGCTTCGCTCCCTATGGAGCCTTGTATGTCCCTAGGTTAACAGGGGGAGAAAGAGGAACTGGTGGTTTGCACGGGATGAGGCTGTGAACGGAGTGACTGTGGGGGGTGAAGCTGCTTGCACCTGGGCTGCCGATGTGTGTTTCGCGTAAGCTGTCTCATGGCATTGCAACTATTATATTATTGTCGTATTCTATATAGCTATATTAAGTTTATTTCGCCTACCCAGCATCACAGCATCAAGGCACATCCTCTAGATGAGTCCTTAATTTGTGTTCCAAAATGCATACTCAATGAAGTAAATTCCTCCATTTTAGAAAGTATCCAGCCATGTTGGGGAGTGGTCAGGCTCCCAAAGTAAACTCGTAATTGGTAACAAGTTAAAACAGACTGCACTTCTCTCTGTCACTTTCTAGATCATAGCATGGGAGGATATAAGTGCTTCTTAAACCCACCTGTTCTGTGGGTCTGCTTAACCAATATTAAACTTGTTGACTGGTGACTAGTTAGGTAGTGGAGATACATTAGAGTATATTGGGGCTGATTCAGAGTTTGGGAGTAAGAGGGGAAAAAGGTTCAAGTGTACTTCTTGGCTAAACCATTTTGCAAAGTAAGGGGTGTTAGGTAAATTTTATTCTTTGCATGTAAGGAAAATACTTTACTTTTGCACACAGACCTTACATACTGCATAGCTTTCTGTTTAATCTATAAATTAGAGTTGAGCTAATAAACTTTACTTCTTAATTCTACTTCTGCTCACAATTTAAATGTTCCTCCCTTTGCAGTTCAACATGGTATTGCTCAGGTCTACACTTACACCTAAAAAAGGTGTAAGTACAACTCTGAATCAGCCCCACTGTTTGTCTCTGCCTCTCATCCGCCATAGGTGCGCTCTTTGCTGGCAATTTTGAATTAATTTTATTTTGATGTCATGTCTGTGTCTTTTACAACTATTTCAATGAAATTACCACCACATCTTCGTTAAAATGTTCTAATAATTATTTTCTGTTTTATATTCTTTACTAAAATATAACCTATATTTTACACACTAAGTATTTGTTACAACAGTTGTGTCTACCTTTTATATTAGTTTACAAGTGCATACCATATAATAATATTAATGACATGTTTTCAGTATGGTTACTGAATAAACCATTGTGTGTGTGTCTATAGCTAGATGTAATGCTGCTTCTTTCACTTCATCTTTCTCGTGTACAGAATATCAGTGAGGGGCTGCTAAGCTCTGTGAAGTCGCTGCTACAAAGCAGGAAGGAGCTGTGCAATATCACAGACAGTCTGAAGAGTACCAGGAAGGGGGATTTTATTGAGGTCAGTTCATGTTTTAGCAATTGCTTTATGCCATTGTTCATCTATGTCATTATTTTCAATACACTGCTCCAGAAAGTAGAAAAGGTTTGCAGGGGTATTCGGTAAGGGCTCAGTGTTTTGCATTTCTACTTTTTCTTATATTTGCACATAGCTAAGAAAATATTCAATGATTTACTCTCTAAATCACTGGCAGAGGTGGAGAAAGCTAGTCAGCTGCTGAACACTGCTCTAAATGGTGCACGCCTCTGAGACTTACAAAACTAAAACATGTCACCGTTCCAACACAATGTCATAAATAATTGTACCAAAGTTAAAAATGAAATGCCTTAAATGATTTCCAGGGTATGCTGATACCTGGATAACCACAAGTAACAGCATACCATGGCATTCTAGCTGGCACCTGGGGAATTACATAGCTACAGGAGCCACTAATGTTATAAATAGGATTGTACTGCAGTATGTTTGTGTTATTATTGTGCTTACTCTCAATCTCCAGCAGCCTAGTGTGTGCAGCCATCTGATAAAAATCTACTTAATTAGTTCGTTATACCTGGTGCTGTTGAATTTGTAATAACCAACTAAGGCCAGGTACTGACCCAGGACTGTTCTCTCTTCTCTCTCCTCTTCACTCTCTTCTCTTTTGTCTTCTCTCTGCTGTATCTTCTCTCCTCTCTCTCTCTACCCCCAAATACATGATTGTTGTGTAACATACACACACACACACACACACACACACACACACACACACACACACACAAAATTACAATATTGATAAAATACAGATATGAATTGCTGACACTGAAATATATACCTACCTTGTTCTGTATTGTGATTGTGTCAGGCTCACTCCCTTCTCCTGTCACATCTGGTCCTGAATCCTGGGACAGCACTCTTCCCCTTCATTATGCAATACAGAAGTGAAGCACAGACAGGAGCCTCACTTCAGAGATTAAAGAGCCGCAGATTGGCCACTCCGGCCATAGATGTTACAACTAACCTTCCATAAAGAAAAAGAGCCTGAAATAGTATGCTTTCATTCCCACGCAAACATACATGAAATACATGTGTTATTGGTTATTTGATTTTTAAATGTTCTCCAGTCATTTATGATTTTGTCTCTCAATTTCTAGCCATATTTATACATGCCTAGATTTATACATTGATGCCTTTAGTTGTAGTAGTTACAATAGCAAGAAACTCGCATCTCCCATAAATGACATAGTATAATAACTGCTCAGCACTCCTGCTTCCAACATACACCTATAAGGGTAGTGACACTCCACTACTTATATTGTATTCTTATAGTACAGTACTGATCGTGCTGCTGCCTCCATTCCTCAATTCATAGGTTCACATTTAGGGTAGTATTGAAGAGTATACACGATATCGATGTCTTTTATCAGAAAATGTGGGTACACGTAAAGTAAAACCAACGTGTTTTGACCTATTCTTTTTCAAGGTTCATTGTTATTTTATTTGTAGCCACTTTTTCTGCTTAAAAGTAACCTCCATGTCATAGCACTTTTTTTAAAATAGATTGTTTATATCTTTTTTTTTATAGGATGTTCATAAACAAAATAAACAAATTAATCAACAAAGAATGCCAGGTAGATGTATGAAACTATGACCAATTACAGTTGGCAAGAATAATGTCATACAACATTTATTCATATGTAGAAAAAGACATAAGAGAAAACAGAGAGCAAGAGTGAAAAGAAAAAGAAGAGAGAGAGACAAATGATAGAGTGAAATGATGGAGAGGGGGAGTTGGAGAGTCTCTTTAACATACGCACAACTGAGCAAACTAGGTAATCGATGAACCTGAGGGGGTCTGAGGTGACAGATAGTTGAGATTGGCCGGGGAGGTTGCGGTGAAGGCAATAAACGTATCGTGGCAGAGGAAATGATGTCATCCATGGCTAAATAAAAGTCGATATGTTCAGACCAGTTTTTAACTGTTGGGGGTGTGAGGGAGCGCCATTGACGTGGTATAATGGCTCTAGCTGCATTGGATAGATGCTTGAGGAGAGATCCCTTACATGCAGTCATAGCAGTTTTATCCACAAAATATATCCGTAAGTACGGTTCAAATAACATTGGGCCAAATCCAGAGCTCTGCTGCTGTCAGAAAGGCTTTCAGCGCAAAGGCCTAAACGATCCAGCCCTGCTGGGAGCCTCATAGGTACACATGCACACTCACTACTTGGAGCACAAAACGAGTGTGGATCCAGTCCATTGTTACTATGGTTCTTAGATCAAAACACCATCACCCATTAAATAAAAGAAAACCTTTTTCATGAAATAGCTTCATAGCGCCCTCACTTCATAGCACCCTCACTTCATAGCACCCTCACCCACTTACACATTTCTCAAGTGCATTGTGCTGCTTTTATAAGCACAATGCTAATAAGAAAAAAAGTGCTGTGACCCTCATCAAATGCGATATAAAACACAGTATCAAACATTTCCTTCCCACAACTCAGACATTCT
Organism: Limnodynastes dumerilii; assembly: GCA_011038615.1. Classification (NCBI taxonomy): domain Eukaryota; kingdom Metazoa; phylum Chordata; class Amphibia; order Anura; family Limnodynastidae; genus Limnodynastes; species Limnodynastes dumerilii. The sequence continues at coordinate 224,536 of WWET01000792.1, read as the reverse complement.
ATTGACATTGCTTGGCCATGTACTCTGCATGTTCTGTGCTCCTGGCAGACAATGCCATATATATTTTATTTTGCTAGGCTGAGCTTTTTGAAGCTGCAGAGTACAGTTTTTTCACTGTGCCATAATGTACCTCTTGGTGGTGCTCTCGATCCATTTCTAAATACGTATTTATGTTATAGGGAAGATGCTGAGAGACACTGTGTGACATGCATGATGTGCATAAACAGAATAACTGCTTCTCGTTTTTTATCTCCTTATCAACTGTATTATATTTGCTTATTGGATATGGCATACTATCAATCATATTACTTCTCCTAAGTTGTCACTTGAAAGACCAATAATATTCGTTTTTATTTATTTAAGCGTACACGTCTGTACTACAAAGATCCCTTGTGATTGATTTTTCCCTAAGGGGTTACTCAGAGACACAAGCATGGACATGACTTTACATTACAGTTATTACTTTGGGGTGTTCCTTATATTTAAATGGAACAAAGTAACGTCCCATTAAGTACAGACTTAGTGTTCGGTTTTTGTAATGAGTAAATTATGTTTTGGGTAAAGGTCAAATTTAATTACAATGACCGGATCAATGCTGACCTAAAATAACTTTGTTTTACGTCAATAAGAGGTTCTTCATTCTGTTGCAGGTCACCTTCCTTGGCTTTTCAGGGGATTTGGGAGCTGCAAATATTCAGGTACTGCACCATGCATTGCTCATTCATTGTATCACATTGCATAGTTACACTGCATCCTGCAGTCTTCCTGTAATCAGAGATAACCAGGTATCCTTTTACTATAGCAGGCATAGGATGCTATGGCATCTGCTATCAGAGACTTGCTGTATCCACTCATCCGAGCATTACGCAGTACATTAGCACAACATTCCTGTACTGTGTAATTCACACCCACCTGTGAGCACAGGCCAGCTTAATTTTTAGCTCAGAAGACTGGACAGAGTGTATTGTGTTGTCAGGTAGCACACATGTACAGAGCTCTCCCTAGAAAATGTTGCCATTCGGGTGGTATTATAAAGGAGGGGTAGTCTGATACATAACTGCACATAACTTTATTTTGTTCTGTTCAATGCAATCTATTGGTGGGTGCATCAACACAGGGCCGGCATTAGGAAGTATGACGACTCCCCTGCAAAATACACATTCGTGCTCTCCTATTTAACTTTTAACACCAATAACCAACCTACATTACAGCATCCATGTGAGTGTTCTATAATGCAGAACACAAGCTAGTAGCCACAATAAAAGAAAGCAATTCCTAGTCACTACTATACAATGCAAAACGTGTGCTACAGACAGTCTCTGCTATACAATTCCCCATGCATCCAAGTGACTGCCATACAATACAGACTTCATCCTATTCACCATTATAAAATACAGACTGCATTTTAGTGATCACCATACACTACACACTGTTGCTTTATGACACCCTTACAATACACATTGCATCCTAGAGACTGCCACACAATGCAGACTATATCTTAGGCCATACCATACAGACATTATCCTAGTGACCACAATATCATACAGGCCACATCAATGAGAACGCCGTAGAATACGTCCTGCCCACTATACTATACAAGATTGTTGTAAACACAATGCAGTTTAAAAAAAAGCTTCTTTGTGAGTTTCAGAAAATACCAAAAAATTGTAACCACAGTACAAAAGAAACCCAATCTTGTGAGAGCTTAGTGTTATCCAGTGACGCCTCCCCTCACATGCATAATTGTGCACACTGCACTAGGTTCAGTCTCCCCCTCTTTGTAAATGTGGCTCTGTCCATAGCTCACTGATATAAGGAGGCCGGGGAGCAGAGTCAATGGCTTCCTTTAGAAATCTATGACTTGGTTTGATAGTTGTTGTTTTGTTTTATTTATATTCTGTTTAACTTAAAATTATGGGTTAACTGAGAATTGGAGACTACCCAATATCTGAGTAGCGATTAGAAGTCACAAAATAGTTAAAACGTGCAGTTTACTGAGCCCAGTAACACGAGTTCCATTCATCTGTCCCTATTTTATGACTACCCCCTTTCCAAACCTTCTCCCACCAATGGACATCCTATAGTACCCAACACAAGTTGATGTTGATCCCACCTCTCTTTCCTGACCACATTCCTGTTCTGCTGTGGAGGAAGTTTCATCTCACTGCCCCTCTGTGATCTGACAGGAGTTTTAATTCCATCCTGGGCGATTTCTTGTTCTCTCCGTCTCTGTGTGTTTTGTTTGGAGAGGATCCGGTCACATGTGTAAACTGCTTTCTTTCCTCCCACTTTACTCTTCCATGGCGTGCTCTGTGACATGACCTCAGGTACTGTTTGAGTCCTGGCAGTGTCTTTTCTCCGATGGGCTGTATAGATTTTCTGCTGCTAGGCAATGGCACAGAATCACCGGAAAGACTGGACAGCTAATCGGAGGACAGACACTGTCAGCAGGATTGATGCTGTAGCCTCTGGCTGGGCAGTAAGTCTAAAACAGCCAGGCAGAACATCGCTGTACACACACACACACACACACACACACACACACACACTTTAGACTATTTCTCATACAAGGTGAAATGAGATTTCTAATTGTTCTGTGCAGGGTTTAGCATCTTTTCACCTGGACATTGCCGAACTGATTAGATCTCTTCATCTCTGCAACCTTAATGTGAATGAAGTCATTTTGATAAAAGATGTAAAAGGAGCTACACAATCATGTGCCTCGCAGGTAAGTGCATCATTCTGCTTGTAGTGTGGGAAGAGGTGTTTTTGAACTGATCAGTAACTGTATTTGTATAGCAATAACTAAACAACTAACGCACAACTGTGAACTTAAAATTTGCTATACAGTCGTAGCATAGTTCACACTTTTTACATGTGCAGTTCAAGGAGATAAAAGAAAACAAAACAATGTTACATCCTGATGGTGAATTACTAACATATTGTTAATTGCCCATTTATGTCTGATAACCACTTTGTATTCTATGACTTGGGTATACACCTATGCAGTCATACATAAAATGCGCTGAGCATGCCAAATTGCGTGTACACACTATACACACTATACCAGCAGACCCAAGATCATCTTTGATAACAGTCTGCTGAAACATTTGTGACTTTGTAAACACTGTACAGATATCTGCCTGTGCTGCCAGAAAGGTCAGACAGATGCTTGTACTTGTTTACACACTACCCGTATTTGTCTGACATCATGCCATTGCTGATTGTGATTTTACAAAATTCATAACACCAAAAACAGACGCAACCTTCCTTATCACTACAAATCAAGATTAGGGAGCATACACACTTGCTGATCAAATAACTCCCAACAAACTAGAACCATATTGCATTACAATTGCATAGTGTACCTATAGGTCTACACTGGCGATATGTTGTAACACCCCACCTACCCCAAGTAGGGCTTGCTCAGGCCCATCGCAGCATTTACCAGTGTCCTCCATGTGGATGACCCTCTTCACCAAACATTTGAGCTTTCTCATTCCTTTGGTTACAATAATGTAATATTTTATAAGACGTATGATGGATAACAGTAGTGTGCTTGCACAACATAGGGAAAAAGAACACTTATTTTCTGTTGGAGGGACAAGTTTTCCAGATAAGGTTTTGTCAAGGAATTCAACTCATGCTGTGCAGCAGAAGAGCTACCTTTGAGCTAAATTATTTCATCAAAGTTCCTTTTCCACTTTTTTCCAATCATATAGGTCCTTAACCAGACATAATAACGATAACCAATTCACACCCGCGGCATGCGTAAATCTCGCTGTAGGAATGCACCGCACATGTGCGCGTCAGATGTTACTCATCGTAACTCTGATCGTACGTAGCTTGTACGTAACTCTTTACGATAGGGTGTGACATCACTACGCAGTTGTGGGCGGAGGGAGGCATTTAAATTGTACAGTATGGGCTGGGTTAGGCACGTCTGTATGACAAGTCAGATAAGTTACGTACATGGGAAGAATGCATTATTTTCTGTAGCGCTTAAATTGGGTACGCCTGCATACGTAAAACGATCTTAAGTCACTCCAAGACTAATACAGAATTGTTACAGGATGCATTATCTACTATTCTACTAGACTATTTTAAATTCTGTATTAATCTTGGAGCTCCTATATTCTATACATATATATGTGTGTTTTCTCTGTATAAAACCCTTTTATGGGGAAATATAGCATTATATTATGGAAGACAATTTCAGTACAATTAAGGAGAAGTACAGAACTTTATTTTGATGCATATAGAGCCAGAGACAACCTGAATACTATTATTTTAAAGCTATTTGAGAATAAACCGTTTAAAAATGCTCCCAAGATGCATAGATTCATTTCTTTGGTTTTGTTGTTATGGCTAGGCAGAACGGATGGGCCAAGTGCCTCTTATCTGCCATCGCAATCTATAGTTTTATAACTTGAAAAAAATTTCTGCCTGATGCTTTTTAAATGTATTTACTTGTATTTTTCTTTTTTATAGCGTTTATTTACAGGAGCAGTGTGTCTGATGACTTCCATATCATTTCCATTCTTTAAAAGTGACTCTGTGTTTGTCCTTCTGAGCAAATATGCAGCCGGTGTTAGATATGCAGTGGAGCAAGAATATTTAACCAGAATGAGTAAGAAGACAGACCATCATGAAGATGATGACACAAACCAGTCTGTCTCTTCAATTGAGGATGACTTTGTAACTGCATTGGAACATTTAGATGAAGAGGAACCTATAAATCTAAATGACAACCAAGGTAGTAGCCCTTTCTTTTAGTGGCTTAGTTTTGGCATAATAAGTAATTTGTGCTTTTAAAATGACATTACTCTGCAATGCAATCCTTGCTCGTTCTATAAAGTTTTTGGATAGTTTATATTTTACTATACATAGAAAATATCAATGCTGATTTGAAGCTGTGAGCACACTACTCTAATTTAGTAGTAGTACACATCAAGAATAGCTATAAAACATGGCTGCTCTATCTATTTTTACTTCTTGCCTAGAGCTGACTAATCTTTAGATTCTTATAACATTGTTTTGTTTAGCTACTGTTGTAGTGCCTCATTTACTATCTAACAATTTCTATAGGAAACCATTTCACTATTGTATTACATAGGTTTAGTTCTTATCAAAGGCTATCGGTCCTTGGGGTACATCCAGAACTACGTACGCGAGCGATTTTACGCTAGCCACCGCCGGAAATTGCGCAATAGTATTTACTGCGCATGCACGCGGCAGATGTTACGCCACGTAACTATGAACGTACGTACCAGCCTAGTATCAAAAGCGTAACTACGTACGAAGTGGCGTGCCAACCATACGACACCCCTAATTACGCTTCGGAGGCGGGGTGAGGCATTTAAATCTTACAGTCTGGGTGTGCTTAGGCAGGTACGTACGTGTAGCATGTACGTAGGTCAGTACTTACGCAGTGCAGAGTTAAGGTAGGCTTTGACAAACGTAAAACAGCCAAAGTACGTACAAACGAGGGCAGTGCATAGAAATTATGCTACGTCTTGAAACGTAGCTCTTCATCTGCCCACTTGTAAGTAAGGTTAACTAACGTCTTTGACTGTGCCAATGGATTTGTATGCTCCTTAGAGTGTTCTGGTTAAATTGCAAGGACTTTTAACAACAAAAGATTCCGTTGTTCATTTCTTCCAGGAACAAGGTGGGAAAATGTGAGAAATCAACGTGATGCTTCTTCTCAAACTCAGCCTGCTCATTATCTGGATATCGGTGGATCAAAAATCCTCTTTAGCTCAGTGCGCCGTAGATCGTCTTTAAAGTCCACAATGCTAATGGGTTTCATGGAGCGCCCAGAAATGTCAGCTTCTGGTAAAAATACTGTCACAACATCCATGTGTAATACCTGGAAGCAGAGAACGGTTTCTTCTCAAGGCAAAATCATATTGTCCCCTTCTCCAGTGGACTCCTCGGAGTCTGAGTGCTCCAGTCCAAGCCCCATTATTTTTTTAGATGAAGAAGGTTATCAAAAAAGCTTAAGAGCAAAGCTTAACCTACCAAAGATACCTGTTGGAAAAGATGGTATTGAGGACTCAGATTCTGAAGTCAGTGAATTTTTTGATAGTTTTGATCGATTTGATGAACCAGAGCTAACATCAGAAGACAATTTCCAAACAAATCAGAAAACTGTTCTAGCCAGTCCGCCTAAAAGTAAAAAGAAAAAATGTGGCAAGCATATAAGCACAGTTTCTATGAATCCACAAAAGTTCCAATTTGATCGACCTACACTGTCAGCCAGTGTAAAAAAACCAACCCCTCGTAAGGTGGAATCTCCTTTTAATAATATATCTGATGTTCCAGACTCCCCTCGTCTGGCAAAGACAGGTGCTGAGGAAAATGGCAATTTGTTTAGTCCAGTCAGATCATCTGCCTTTAGTCCTCCTGGAGTCCCCACAACAGATTTTTCTATTAATTTGGTGAGTCGCGATGAAAGTGCACCATGCAAAGACATTTCTTTTAGTAAACTAAGTGAGTATGCAAACCATGTATGCTTTAATGCATTTGACTCTGTTTTAAATGTCAAGCCATCCTCCAGTCTTGTCAAAAAGGAGCACGAGATAAATCCAAAGCTTAAGCGCAAACTACATAACAAAGAGCCTGATCGTAAGTTAAAATCAAAACACAAGTCACTTAAGGGAGGCATTCAGAAATTTGCTACAGATCTGGTAGAAAAAAGTCTAGGCAGCGCATTTAAAGACTTGCAAAGGGGCGTTTCGTCTTGCACTAGTGCATTGTGCCACCTAGCTGCAAGACTAACTTCATATGTATTTCAAATGGCTTTCTATGAAATTGGGAGAAGACAAGCCTATTCTATTAAGAAACGAGCCATTAATAGCCTAGCAAACCTCATGGTTAGTGAGGTCATTACAAGTGCTCTGCAGGAACTCCGGCATATAAAGAAGCAGATGGTTACTAATGCAGTCACCTGTTTTGCAGCTGACCTTGCAGAAGAGCTGGTTTTCGAAGGGATCATGGAGGTTTGCCAGTTCTCCCACCCACCGACTCCAACTGTAACTTATTGCAATTTTTTTGACAATGATGATGTTGTGGTGAGTTCCTACGCTAAAGATTTATCAGAATCTGTGATTCAAGAAGCCTTTATCGAGTTATCCCAAGTGAATGTGACATTTACTCCAGAAGCTGCTATAAGTGTTTCTATGGACAACCTTCGATATGTAAGCTCTGAAGGTATAATTCAGTCTGTACAATCATCACCCACATCCGCTTCTCCTGAAGTTCAAAAAGTGTCTCCAGCTAATTCTAAAAGAGATTACACCGTTCAGTATGCTTTGTTCTTTACATCTGGTCTTATGAGCTCTGTTCCAGTACCAATAGCTGCCAAAGTGCTCAGCCAGCAACCAATATCAAAAGATACATATGTTTATATAGATAATGTAAAAAAGTACAACTTGTCAACAAATGGCATTGCTGAAATATCTGGTACTACGATTCTGTCGACTTCAAAAGATGGAGTTCATAATAACCAACAAGATCAGCAAGGTACAGATGGAGTAAAAACCTTCTCAGTAACTATGGTGGATATGATTGTGAATGAAGCTTATGATTGTATACAGTCAACCAAAACCTTGGAAGATTATGCTGAAATGATGAAAAAAAAGATAATCGAGAAACCTTCTCAGCACTTTTCATTAGATGAAGAATCTTCACAACATTATTGTCCTGATTATTTGGACAAGGGGATTTTTAAACATTCAGTAGGGAAGGCTTCAGAGATATTTCCTAACACAAATATGCAACAAGACGATGAAATATCTAACCATTCCCAAAAATCAGAGCAACAAAAAATTATTTTTAGGTGTCCTCCAGAACATAACTTATTAGGTCAGTGCTTTAGTGTGAAGTCATCAGTACAGGATTCCAAATGGGAACGTGCAGATAAATGCTCCTCAAGCAGTGGTCTGGCCAGTTCCAATATGTTGCATAGTAAAAGAAATACAGAAAGTTGTGCTGCAAATAGAAACATTCAGAAGAGCGAAGTCCCAGAAATGTCAATGTTTAGCCTTCAAAGCTGCCTCCCTCACATCAACAACTTCTCCTCCGTAATGTGTAACTGTGGTGATGACTTCTTTATTGATGATAAGACTCCTCAAAAAGATTCACAGTTGACCGTACTTCCTGGTACGCCACCACCAACACCTATAACATCCTATGACATAAGTCCTGAAAGGAGTATGCGGAAGCTTAACAAGAGACTTAAAGGGCAATTGGCAAAAGACTTCTATCCAGCAACACCACCTTCTACTCCTCATCTGTCTGCATTCGAGCATGATAATACAAAGAGAGATGATTTTATGCTTCATCTCATGAGATCGCTTTCTGAAGAGGTTGAGACCTCTAGTAGTGAGGATAGTTCTGAAGAGTTTGAGGTATCAGAAGAAACCTCTAGATATGCAGACTATTTGTCTAGTAACATCATATCTGTTGCCACTGACTTGGCTGCTTACTCATTAAGTGATGAATCTACCCAGGGAGCAACTAATAGAAACCGGTCACAGTTAAGTGTGCTGAGTGATAAATGGGGCTATCCAGCCTACATGAGAAATATTACAGAGGAACTGTTAGAAACCATGTGCAGATATGCAAACTCTGTTGCTGGTGAAGTTATCAATGACGCAAAGGAAGTGTTAGGCAGCAGGAAGAACTCCCTGTGTGATGTAGATCATTGCAATTCTCAAACATTTGATAAAGATTTTCAAGCCAAACAAAGAGGTTGCAAATCTACAAGCATGGATTTCAAATCCACAGACCCTTTTACCCTTTCTTTGCCCTATTATCCTAGTGGTGCTGGTTTGACCTCCAAATACCCAAGCTGTGAAAGTGTTACTGAGGAATATGCTGACCATCTTATACGGGTGTTAAAGATGGAAGGGGGCAACAGTGAGCTAATATTGGATCAATATGCTGGTAGGTTAGCTTATAGTGCAATAAAGTCTGGACTCCAACAGGCCTCTAAAGCAACTAAAGTTAAATGTAATAGAAAGCTTATGCACAGAGTGAAGTCTGAATCCAGTAGTAGCAGGGAAATACGTAGATTGTTAGGTAGGACAAACCATACAGACAAAGAGAGATGCAGACAAAGCAACGTTACTCTTCATTCTCTCAGGAAGAACTCTTTGCAGAATTCAGAATTTACTGGTCTGCTCCATTTTGCAGAGTCTCTGGCACATACCATAACATGTGATGTAAGGAGAAAGTTAAAGGTATCTTCTTCCTCACTGCCCAAATCACTGACTGATTCTTGTCTCTACACAAGATCTAAAAATGATTTTATAGCTGGTGAGATAGCTAAAACGACATATCCCAAGATGCTCCTTCCTTTTCCCCATAAGCAGAGGTTATACCACAGCACGGGCAGCTTAAATGACCATGGTGTTAGCGAGGGGATTATGCAGGCCATTGAACAATATGCCTGCAAGGTTGTCGATGGCACTTTGGAGTTAAGCTTGGAGACAGCCAGGCTACAAGCTGCTGAGAACAGAAAAATAACAGATAAAGTCCCAGATACTGGAAAACTTGTACATTCTTATGGAACTGCTTGCAGGCTATGTAGTGCAAAAGAGCAGCATGGAAGCTCTGTGTCGTCATGTCATTTCTTGCAGGGACAAGATGTCTCCAGAAAAATTAAACAATGTTCTAAATCTAAGCAAATTGCCTGTCAAAAGTCAAGACCTTTCCATCTAAACATCCCTAAAATTCACATTGACATTGATAAGCGAGCAGTGCTAGCCGATAAAATTGTCAGTGCGGCCATTGAGAAAGCAGAGCGTGAGCTGAGCAGTACAAGCTTGGCAGCAGATAGTGGCATTGGGCATGATGGTCTCAGCTTTGCAGAGAGCCTAACCACGGAAATCATGATGTCTGCAATGAAGAACATCGGACACGTTTTTAACATTGGGTAAGCTGAATACTGAAATTCTGGCATAACATAAATTTATATAATCAGCCCTTATATTTGGGGTAAGACTGTTAGCAAATTCAACTATTCAGATTGGACCAGATCCAGAATTGCTAATGCATGTCGATCGATGCTACATTCCGATGCGGAAATCTTATTGATACACATGGTGGGTGGGATACAAAAGGCTAATCATACGGGAAGGACTTGGCTATGCCCTTACGTACAATATACTAGTACTTGACAAATGTTAGAGAGCAGCAGTTAACAAGGTGGGAGGTTTAGCACTTACCTAATAGTCTGACTTCTACATCGCAACCACATAAAATGGTACATCGGGAATATTATGGTCTAGTATCTCCCTTGCCAGCAAAGGTAATCATTTCCCTTTGCACATGCAGGAGTTTGGGTACAGAGGGTATCTGGCATCAGATCTCTGCTTCCTCTCCAAGCATAGCAGAAGCGGAGCTCTGGAACAGCACAAGACAGCAGACATTTAGCACCTGACTGCATGGACTTCCAACACTGCATTATTTATATTTCTTTTGTTGTAGCCTTTTCCTTGTATGTGTTCTGTTCACATCACATTGTGTATTGAGACAGGTTTCTTTTCCTGGAGGCTCTGGTATAGATAGAGAGCTGTAGGCTTCAGCGTTCCTTTTCCGGTCTTGAAGACTTCTGAAATAGTTCCTAGAGCCTGACCAGACTTTATGTGAGAGGAGATGTAACCCATTGTTTTGGAATTGGACCTTTTAGCCCTGTGTCATTTTGCAGTTTCATTAGTAGAGCGTTTGTTTCCTGGGTAAATTCGGTTCATGTAAGTTTGATCAATCATAAAAAAAGGAGAGGATATTTTAAGTTTTAGGGCTTCATCTCAGATGTTCTGTTTGAATGTCTCTAAGCAATGTGACAACATTAAAGGGAACTAAATTGCTGGGATCTAAGCTCTTTATTTTGGATTTTTTTTACCATTTACAAATGAAGACATTTTCTACAAGAGTGGGGCACTTCTTAGTACAAGCACCCACGCTGCTATCATATTTAGCTGTTCTATAAAGTAATTTCCTGTGAGCAAGGATGACGGCTGTTGCCTCTAGGTGTCAACCACAGATGAGATTCAAAATTAGTGTTTTCTGCTTTTTTCAGATCCATGGATAAAGATGGCTTCCAATCAGTGGACTCAGTGACCAGCCAACAGACCAGTGTCAGTGTAGGTGATGACAGTACTGGCAGCTGGTCTAATCTGAGTTTTGAAGATGAACACCAGGATGAAAGCAGCAGTTTTCTTCATCTCAGTGACAGGTATATTAAGTACAGTTACTGTTATTGGGATTTTTCTTTTACATTTATAAGATTTCCAAATTACCTCCTAGTACCAAAAAAACTGGCCATAAAGACAAGAATAGACACAGGACTACTGCAGTATATCTGCTGTCTGTTCTATAGATTTTAGGCTTGCCTTACATAAACACATTATGAAACAACAATACTACTTGTAATTGTTTGCAACTCAGATATATGAATCGGTCACAATGTAACAAATGCTTCAGTCTGAGGTTATTCAATATTGTCTTCTTCTGGTAGTAATGGTAACAGCAGTAGCTGGAGCAGTCTGGGATTGGAGGGAGACATGGGTGAAGAGAATGTGTCCTTCCCACCATCAGACAGGTTGGTTTAGTTAGAGGTATTGCATGCAAGTAGAGTAGTCTGTTCCATGTGCATGACTTAGAATTCTTCTACACTACATGGGTACTGTTTATGAGCTGACATGTTTGACCTGTTTTGGATATATAAATCTTTAATGTCCCTTTCTTAAATTAAATATTTGCTAAAAAAATTAATCCCATTAATTAATATATTTTTATGGATCTATTATTTTTTTAAAGTATAATTTACAGGGTAAACATAAATGCATATGCTGATACTGTGCTTTTTTTTTTTAAAGTTCATTTTAGAGCAAATAAGGCACCTAGTTCCAGAATAAAGTAAATGTGTTATACATGTTGACCTTGTGTGAAGATGCTGATTGATCATATTAATACACCTGTAAAGTACTATTAAGGCTCATGCCTACTATTCACAATCACAATAGAAAGATAATGGTTCCTTATTTGCTCCACCACTCACACATACACTTCTGGCTTTTGCTGCTGCATGCACTGCATTAGTAATCCCAGGGACACCTGGTCGGTTTTACTGGATGATAATATCAGAATCTATGGCTGCATAGATTAGCTCTAGTACCTTAAATCCTAATATTTTTCCATAGAATCCTTTTGTCAGAAGTTTTATGTGTCCAACAGACATGAAAGCTCTGGCTATCCATCTGTTATTGAATCCTGGCCTTATCATAATTTTCTGACGCAAAGTATGCTGGGAGATCGGCAGCTAGAGAAAAATCTTTTTAAATGTTTTTAGTATCGTACATGAGACCTGATCTATCATCCAGTTATCATTTACTTACTTGGATTATTTTTATTTTTTGCATGAGTGCTTTTGTATTAATAACCAGTTTACAAATAATTTAATGAGATTTTTTCATATATTTACATCATCCACCAACCTGTTTTTGATTTTTCGAATTTAGTGACACTGCCGAAGATAAAGATGAAGTCCCTAAAGTAAATTCAGAAGGTACTGATTTTTATTTTCAACTTGTCTGCATTTAGTATGCACATATAGAAACCGTTGTAATTCCTACACCGTTCACCTGATTTGGAAGTAAATACCCTCAAATTAAAGCTGAAAGTCTGCGGTTAAAGCACATCTTGCCTGTTTAATTTCAAATCCATTGTGGTGCTGTATAGAGCCCAAAATACTAGAATTGTGTCGATGTCCCAATATTTATGGACCGGATTGTGTGTGTGTGTGTGT
>WWET01000792.1:197969-211105 GCA_011038615.1 Limnodynastes dumerilii | reverse complement strand
TGAACAGTGAGGGGAGGGGGGGGGGGTTCAGCCCTTATGTCTGCACTGTACTCGCTTAAAATTTAACGTAGGTAAAAATGATTGTAAGTCTGTCTGTAGGAGGAGAGTGGTTTCACCATGCACGCACAAGGGTTCCGGATGTAGGCCTTGCTCATTGGTTAGGGCTTGGAGAGAAACTTGAGTAGAGCAATCAAAAGTAGATATATCCAGAGGACGTAACACGAGGAGGCAGGAGCAGTAGGGACTGCTGACTGGGGCAGTTGAGGCTGCGAAAGGACTAGAAGCAGTTGAGACTGCAATTTGATCCTGAGGCAGTTTGAACTGCGAGTAGACAGAAGCAGTAAGGACTGCAATTTGAACCTGTCTACTCACAGTCTCAACTATCTTCTCGCAGTCCCAACTGCCTAAAGCTCAAATTGCAGTCATTTCTGCTTCTGTCCATCCCAGTCCCAACTTAGGTTCAAATTTCAGTCTTTACTGCTTCTGAGACAATTGGGACTGTGAGTAGTCAGAAGCAGTAAGGACTGAAATTTAAACTTGAGGCAGTTGGGACTGGGATGGACAGAAGCAGTAAGGACTACAATTTGAGTTTGGGACTGTTGGGACTGTGAGTAGACAGAAGCAGTAAGGACTGCAATTTGAAATTGAGGCAGTTGGGACTGCGATTAGCTCCAGATGCTGTGCTAACAATGGAGAGCTGCATATACTTGGATTGCTGACAATTGTAGTACTGCGGATGGTGAGAGCAATGTTCTTTATGCTGATGCTGAAATGCAGCAGATTGTCAGAGCTGCACACTGTTGCAGATGGAATGCTGGTATTGGTACTGATAGAGCAGCAGACGAGTGGATAGTGGGTCGATCACCGAAGCTGATAGAGCAGCAGACAGAGGAATTGCTGGTTCTGCTAGTGCAGCGAACGGAGGACCATATATAAGCTTAAGAACCTAGGGTTTCTTAAGAGCGGTCTTTTGGCTCATTGGCTGCCAGGCAACTAGGGAGACCATGCATATATGCGGTTGGTGCAGAGCTGTCACCGTACCACTTGCAACATGGTCACAACGGTGAGCCAAACAAACTACCTAGCCCTGGATCACAGGTCAGCCAGAACTCAGGAAACACTGGGGATGCATGGCATATCAGGCCACACTGGAAGTCCAGGACCAGCGCAGGCGGAAAAGACTGCATCTACTTTGTAAGTTCCATGCTTTGTGACAACTTCTTAATAATCTTTGTTTCAAAGACATTAAAATAGTTATTTTTGAAGCGATAAACAATATGGTCTGAACATATGAAGAGTGTGTTTCATATCCGTTTTACAAAACACTATTATGTTTGACTTTGGGATTATAATAGGACTTTTCTAGTTGGTCCAAATTTGGAATTTCCTTTTTTTCTAAACATCTGTTTTAGTTTGAGAATGATAATGAAAAAAACAAGCACATTTTAATGAGATTGCTCATTTATTTCCATAGTGTCTGTGTTCTTAACCACATGGTTTTCCCCGGTTACAGAGCAGCAATGCAAGACTTTACTGATAAGAAATGTTGATGTGGGACCAAGTAGAGTGGAGTCACAACTGAGGATCATGTTACAATGGATCGCTGCCTCAGAGTCTGGTGTGTCCGAACTCTACTTTCCAGAGAATGCCAAGAAAGAGCTGCTTCCTGTAAGTTAAAATGTTTCCGCCATATACAACATGTGTGATCTAATGTGAGGGGAAACACCAATGTAATTACTCCATTTATTAATTCTGCTTGATGGATGCTACAGAACTCCTTCACAAGAAAGTTTTTAAGTTAAGACGTCAGAGAAAAGAGTGGATCCAGCGTGAATCCGGCTTTAGTGCTCTGAATGCAGAACCAATGGAAGTCTGGATCTGGTCCTATGTTATTAATTTACATAGTATTATATTGCTATAAACAAGTAACATAACATACAGCCCTTCCAGTATGCAGTAGAAGTTATATTTTATCTATCAGTCTCCCTATATATAAACCACTCTCTTTGTTTTTTTTATTGATCACAGTGGACGTTTCATTATACAGTTATTGAGTTTTCCAGCTATACATTGACTACTATTAATATTTATCATCAATTTTAATGGATGTTTTAGTGGATTTTTATTCACATTGTGATTATTCATATTACCCTTTTATATATCTAGACACTGTTTTTTTTATTACATTGGGTTTATGTTCTTTTGAGGTATATTTGCTCTAGTTTTATCACCTCTTTTCATTGCATTTATGAGTACCATATGATAGATTTAGTTATTATACCAGCGCTAATACATGCACTTTTTCTAGTTATTTTATTATTAGAGTTGGGATCTCTTTGTGTGTGAGTTGTGCCGCAGGTTTTAGCGCTTAGAAATGGTCCTTTTTTTCAAATGTTACCTTATTTTATATGTTTGTCAATTCATGTTAGTCAATTTGACATGGTAACCCTTTATCATGCTATTATCTTATGTCTGTAAAGGATCGGAATAATTATTACTAATAATTATTCATTATTACTTTACAATTAGCATAGTTTTGGTTTGTATGTGTATGATATATGTGCTAAAGTACCATGCTTTACAGTTTGTATAGTAACAACTGAAGTAGGATTGATATGGACCAAACAAAATAAATATGATAAATGTATTGGAGCGGACCAGTCTTATTTGTCAGTTTTAGGGAAAAGTACATAGAATGTAAGTCCATTCCTAAATATAAGATTTATTTTGGTTTTAGGTGGAGCAGAAGCCATAAAAACCACTCTTTGCCACAATAGGAAAATCCACATGAATAGTTTGTTTGTGTTATTCTGTGTGGTATTAGGGTGTGGCGGCAAGCGTATTACCTTCTCGTACTAAACTTCCTGTTTCTACACTGCTCTTTATAAAAGCCACAACCCACTAGACACAGGTTCTTACTTCAAAATATTTATGTTGTCTTAAAGAATACAAACACCTAAGGCCATGCTAACTAGATAGACAGACCTAGATTAAATTCATGTTTGTAATGTGAATATGTTTTATTGCGATCAACAACCTATATCCCCTTTCATCCTTTCAGGTTTTCAGACGAGTTAGAGAAAGAGGCTGGAAAATTGGTGACCTCCTGCAAGCTGTCCTTCTGTACTGTGAAAACTCTGACATGTCCTCCAATATCCCCAGTTCTTTGTTTGTGTGGATCCTGGAAAATTGTTAACAAGCACTTTATAGTTCAGATTACTGGAAGAAGCAAAGGGACAGTCTGCTAATAGTTATTTTATCTAGCAGTTGTCTCTGATCAGTTAATATAATGTAGCGTTGCCTTTTCATTGTGGATCATTTGTGCGAGCGAGATATATATATCTATATATCTCTATGAAATGTATAGTATAATATAGCATATCTGTGTTATTGGTTAGTAACTGTGGTGTTCTTGGCAGGTGGTGAGATGTATTGGCATTTGTTGTACCGCTTGAGGACACTTAATATTTATGTCACATATCTGTATTTGGAAAAAGTGACTTTTTATACACAAAATTTTCAACCACGTTTTATGGCATAACATTCGTACAGTGAACCTTAGGTTATCACTTACACGTAAATAAATGGTTTGCACAGGAAACAAAACTTTGTGGTAAGTGATAGTTAAGTCTTTACTTTCCCCCACTTCACACTCTCCAGTATACTGAAACTGATAATATCTTGCAACTGCAGCTATTAGTCTGCATGTTTGCCAAGCACATACATCAGCATCATAGATGGGGATTTACCACAATCTGACCTTTTTGGCATGACTTTCATTCTTCTTAGTTTGCATGTGTTTATTATGGAATTACTGAATTACTGAAATTGTTTTTCTGATTTCGGACACGTGTCTTGCAAGTTACTTTATTTTTACTGTTGTAAAATCCATGTTTAAACTAATAAGTACACATTTGATACTCATTTTTCATCAGTTATTTACATTTTCCGGAACTTATTTATTTGATAAAGAATTACCCCAGTTATGTCATCTCTATACGTATAAGGTAATAGCCTTCACATTTCCTCTTCTCTCTTCCTATACAATAGCACTTGGCTTGCAGGAAAAGTTGTATGTTTAAACAACTCGGTCACACAGCTTAACTCCTTTGCTCTATGAGGAACTTTATGATCGCTGAGCTTATTTATGCACTTGTAAGAATGTGTAAGTTCAACATCAATGTTTGTAATATCGTTCAAAAGTACAACTGACAAGAAATAGTCACAGTGGACTGGATTAACAATGATTATTTTCAACATTTAAAGACCGCTTGTACGCAATCTACGTAAAGAAGCGCTACGTAGATAGCGTAAAATAGTTACCACGCATGCGTAGTACCTCTGAATGAAAAAAGTCGTTGTGAATCCGGTCCAGTAAACCCACAGAAGTTTTTATTTCTGTTACAATTGCTAGAGAATCAATTGTAAATATAACTCCACCAATAATCAATAGAACCTTGTATTTACAGGTTATATATTCATTTACTTTTACAACACAGATAAATCAGGATTTAATCCTAATAAAATGCTATTTTGCACTGTCTTTCATATAATGTATAAAATGTGTAGGAAATATATGGACAGGCCACTAAGGCCCATAATTTAAGAGAGTAAATGTCTTTTTCTATCAAAGGGCAGTTTAATTTGGAAGTTATCCCTTTCCATAAATTGCTTTATTTAATTTTTAGACTATCAAATTCAGGCAGATTTTGGGTGATTACTGATTAAACTTCCAGTTTTTTCCCATTGATTAGAATAATAATCTTAAAATTTAAAGGAAAATCTCAGCAGGTCACAATCAATTTTTGTGTTCTGGCCTCTTGTTGTTGGTTACCCGGGTACAGACTGCCAGCCTCATTGAAAACAATGGCGTTTTGGCAAAGCAGAATACTACGACTACTGTGGTTTGATATTTGACCATTGTGTTTCAAGAGCCTTAACTCGAGATTTTCTCAACAACACTGATATGTGCAGTATATGAATGGTTTCTACATACTTTACGTGTACCTTTTGCACAAATGTATATATTATTAAAGCAATTATTGTAAAGTTGTTATAGAGTGAGTTTGTCCAGTCATCCAAAGCTTGTTTTTCAAGTTCTGATTTTTCCACTCTTTAATCCATTAATGTTGGAATATTTTTAGAATTATATTTGTAAATAATGAAAATTTTTAGGCAGTGTACTACACTTTCTACCAAACGTTTTAGGCGATTTAGATCTATCCAGAGTTAGTTGTTCCACATGCATTTAATAGAATACCATGATATGTTTGTTAGGTAATTACTATATAATGGCAACTATCTCTCCATGTGTTGAACTTACATTATATGAAAGTATTGAATGCTTCAGAGGCACTTTTAGCCCTGACAATTCCTACATCTAAATACTAAAACACTGCTACTACTGTTCATGTTTAGTAGTAATGAGCCATGAACATTTTATACTCTCTTATACGTGCTCTATTATACTGTCAGCTCAAACTACAACTTACAACGTACATTGACAGTACAATGTCTACCTAGGAGGATTTACCTTCAAAAAAGAAAATTAGATTTTTAAGTTTACTGTTACAATTGTAAGAAAAATCTAATTTGCAGAGAAAATTCTTTACAGTAAATAAATATTTACAGAAAATGTGTTCTATATTTTCTTGTCATACAGTCTTTTATCTAAAAATCAGTACAGCCACCTCAGCCAAAATAATATACTTTGCAATAAATCTTCAACTAGCTGAGTGATTTCTCCTGTCATTTGTCATAAACAGCAATAATGATTCATCACTTAGACACACACGTAGGAGATTCAGTTTCACTGAATGCGTGGTTCATTTGCATGACCGTACCATATGGTGAAATCTTACTCTGACTTTCCACAGCTTTGATGCAAAGCAATTAAATTGCAGTCTTAATTTATATGTTAATGCTGTAATGCACTTGAAAAAAAAAGGAATCTTTACCTATAAAGTTGGTACTAATCATAAATAATGTGTTTTCAGGTTTCATAACTCTTAACTTTTGTGGGCAGGATCCCAGTCTTCCCCCTGAAACAGATTGGGCACTTTGCGGAAACTGTCTCTCGGCGCAAGACAGATGTCAGTCCATGCATTTGCAGTGGTAACCATTCTGCACATGCACTGGATAGAGGGGGCACAACTGAGTCCTACCAGTGCTTTTTTTTTTGGTGGGGGGGGCGATATTCTACTGAGGCAAGTGCACAATATAACCATGAACATTTTATGGTTCAAATTTCTTGAGCTAGTAATAGGTGAGAATTGGTGTGCAATTAAACCCCACCCCTAGAATTGTTGAAGCTACCTAGTGTTTATTTTAGTAGATGATTTGGTGTGCCAAGTGTTATTACCATAGAAAGCACTACATTAATTATGTATTAAGCAATAATCATTTGAATGTCATGGCGTGGACCAGTGTTTCCCAACCCGGCTCAGTGGCCACTAACAGTCCATGTTTTCCTCCGCACAGAACAAGTGATATCATGGGTAACACCTGTGGAGCTTTTAAAATGTGTCAGTCAGTAATGAGCACACCTGTGCTCCAGCCAGGAGACCTGGAAATCATGCACTGTTAGTGGTACCTGAGGACCAGGGTTGGGAAACACCTACCTAAACCCTTGCCACTACATTAAGCTGGTTACTCACCACATCAAAATTTACATGGTACAATATATGTTACAGAGAAAAAGAATATATATCCCTGAGGTAACGCTGTGAAAAAGTAAACTAAGCATAAACAAACAAGAGTATCGGCAGGTGTAAAACAGAAATAAGTCCCAAGGTAACACAGATGTCTTTAGTCCTCCCAGTAGTCGGTGGGTTATGTGGATAAAAATAAAGGGGTGATCAGTAAAAAAAAAATCACAATTTATTAAACACATCTAAAACAATAAAACGATAAATTCAAACTGGAGTCTGAAAAACAGAAGAATAACAGAGCGGATTTCCCGGTGGATCAAGAAGTAACATGTGCGGTAAGAGTCAGTGGTGATCCAGCTCCTATCACACCGTTTCTCCGTCCTCCAGTGACTCCAGGGATATAACATTTTGCTGAGACATTCTGATCAATTTGGGCAGACTTTTTTTATTTAATTATTTTAGAATTACTGCCAATAAGTACACTTTAAAAACTCATCAGCTCCCATAGTGTATAATACTCCTTATGTTTGGATTAAAATATAGGTATCAAATACAGTATACAGAGTGTTTGACTAATTTATACTTGTGAGCATTGTGAACATTAACATTTAGGGAATTACATAAATTAACTTACCGTATTTTTAGAGATCTGTGATATACCCCTGATTACTATACAGCTAACAATTGGGCTAATTCACGTTGGTTTTAATCTACTTTTTCGGTGTAACACACTCTGGAAACTTTGTATATTTTAAAATATTTAGCAACAAGGTGGTTAATTATTTATTCTTTTAATCCATATCAATAAAGAATATAGATTTTAATTATTATCTTTCTCGCTGAATGAGACCCAGAATGCCCATTGAGAAATCTATTTTACACTAGGGTATTGATCCTAGTGTAGAAATAGTTTTTGTAAGTGGTGATATGTAAGAATAATGGTAAATATTTTGTTACAAGGTTCTGTATAGGTACTAGCTGAAAGCAACCTGCAAGATGTATGAAAGCCTTTCAATAGCTGTGAAGTGGTCAAAGAAGGGAATTTTGCCCTCCATCATGTGATTCCTGATTGCATGGAGTCATTATTGATTATCTCCTTTTGCAGAGTATAATGTTTCGCGAGTGCTCTGCGTTTCAGCATTGGTTGGGATAGGGTAACATCTAGGGTTATGCCAAACGTTATCATTAAAATCCTAACTGTACCTATACAATGCCTAGCCTGTAAAAATGCCACTGGGTATGGCCTTATTGTTTCAAATTTAGCAGCTGCCTCAGTATATGTTAAACGTCGCATATTTGCTTTATCTAATAATTGCCCAATATTACAGTCCCCCAATTTGCCAGATGTGAAGGGGTGATCTCCCGGTCTTTCTACTGGAGGAAAGCAGCAAAAGATTATCCTGGCATGCCGCCTCGTTCAAATGATGTATATGTATACATCCCCCCTACTGGATCCAGTCTCTTATGTATACGAGATGTCCAGCGTAGCTGTAATATATAATATCTGTCAAATTAATTCCTTCATTGGTCCTGGATTGCTGAAATTTTAACAGGCTGTGTCTTGCTCTCCCACCCTTCCACATAAATCTCCTAAAATAATGATTCAATTGATTAACATTTTTTTTTTCATTAGAATCGGTAGTATGGGCAGCATGGTGGCTCAGTGAGTAGTATTTGTGCCTCACACAATTGAGGTCAGTTCATTTCCAAGACTAGACCTTATCTGTGCGGTATTTGTATGTTCTTCTTGTGTCTGCTTGTTCTTTCTCATGGTGGTCTAGTTTCCTCCCACATGCCAACATTATACTGGTAGGTTAATTGGATTCTAACTAAATAGTAGTGTGTATGTGTTCGGGACCTTAGTATGTAGCGCCAATAGGGGTAGGGACTGATTTAAATGTTCTCTGTAACAGGTACAGCAAGCTTGGGAACACCACCATTTTTATGAGATTAGACCTACCCGTGTAAGAGAGGGATAATCTTTCCCAACCCTTGAGTTCCTCTTCAATGTCCTTCATGGCTCAGTGATGTTAGTAGAGTAAAGGCGAGAGGGGAGTTTAGGAAGCTGAATCCTCAAATACTCAATCTACTTTTTGGCCCATCACAGCGGCAGATTATGGCTCCACTCCAGGGTCCTCATGTACTAAAGGCGATTTTTGTCAGTGATTTGCTATCCGCTAGACATCGCTGTGATTTTTCTGTGATTTTTTTTTTAAAAGCACCGTATTTACTATTAGTCGCTTTTGTTTTGCGCTTTTAAATCGACGTCAATGTTGATCGAATTTGCAATGTAGAAAGCGCAGCGATCTTTAGTCACCAACTCCCGGGACTTCTATCTGTTCAATGTTATTTTGAGATTGTGTCGCCCGTGTTTTCACCTAGTCGCGGGACTTGCATAAACTCCAGCAATATGACGCCACAGAACCTGTATAAAAGTGGCTTGGGCCTCTATCAAAATCCATCATATAGTGTTTAGCACAGTGGACCGCACTTGTGTATTTGCTAATCATAGCTTTGCTGAACTTGTTCCTTGGTTTATTCTCCCTCTATTTGGCATTTTATTCAAGTAAGTATCGTTTTTAACGCTGCATGTGGCCTAATCTGAGATTTAAATCTGAATTGCAAATAGGATATGTGTTTGTCATAGTATACCCCTCAGCTTGATGTTTACTAGCTTCTAGTATCCCTCTGTATGTTTCTTTAAACCTAGCTTTGCAAATATGTTTTTATCTGTGTCCTCTCCTGTCCCAATGTTGGATATTTAGCTGCATGTTTTTGTGAATCTTGAGTCCATTACACTCCCATTAACTTCATAAAATATGTTTTATTAATCATATATAGTGCCATTTTCACAATACAAAAGTAAAATTACATGCGTAAAATCTGTTGTTTTTTAAAAAATAATAATGTCATTTTTTATGTTTGTACATTTCCCTAGATTGATAATGTCCAAAAGGGTAGCATCGTAAAACATGCCACATGAGTTTGAGTCTGAGGATAGTGGTGAGGTGCAGCCCCCGGCTTCCAAAAAAAACGAAAAGCGAACGCAATATTCGCTTCAATTTCGAAGAGAATTGTGCTTTGGTGGATGGCATCATGCATCATGCCCATCTATGATGAGATCCTCTGGGAGAATGCCGCTACGGCATCCTATGCCTGCAAAAGGCTGCTGTGGGCGAATATTGTTGCTTCAGTGAATGCTGTTGGTGTCTTAAAGCGCACGGAGACTACGGATAAATTATTGCTGAAAACAAAGCGGCAAAACAGACTGGTGGCGGCCCTTCAAGAAAATGTACATATTCTTCTTATGAAGAGATAATGAGGCCAATCTTTTCGGTTGAGGCCCTGGAGGTTATTAATGTCCTTGACACAGACGCACCAACCCTAGAAGATATTGTTTTTTTTATTCTCTTTAAAGTTAATTTAACCAGGTCCTTGTAATTAATTTTCATTCATTTATATAAATGGTAGTGTGAACATTGTCCTCTGTATTCTTGCATGTAGTTCAGGTTATGTTCCTTTTGCCTTGTATACCTGTAATGAAGTAGATGTTTTTAGTAAAATTTACCTTAAATAAAAAAAAAAAAAAAAGAGGGAGAATCCTGATTCATGTCACACAAATGTTTAAAACTGAGTTTCTATGAAAATACTTACCATCCATATTTCTCCCAGGTCCATCGCAACCCTATAACACTGTAAGCGTTGATCCTGTTGCACATGAAACTGTTGAGGAGGAAGACATACAATATGTCACATTAAATATGGAGTAGATTCAGTCAACAACACCACAACCAACAAACCAGCCTCAATCTGAACATCAACCACCAGCATCCCAAACATCAGCAGCAGATATCTTGCAAACCATATCCTCATGCATCCTCCGTCTCGAGAGACACTATGCATCCTCCATCTCGAGAGCCAACAGGCAGGATTATTGACCAGCAATCGCAACACCATGCAGAGATTCCAAAATATCTTCAAAAGGCAAAGAACAATAAACAATTTGGGGTTCACATGCCTTGCCTCAGCCATTGAGAATCAAAATGTGCTCAAAGCACAAAATACAAGTTAATAAGCAATATTACTCTGTGTAACCAACCTGCAACATCATCATCAGCAGATACAAGCCAGAGAAACACTACTGTAAGTTCTGCCCCTAATACTCTGCCCAGGCGTGGTGTCCACACAAGGGGCAGTATAGGCAGAGGACATGGCACAACACCATCCCAACATAAACGTTGTAATGTTTGCTCTGCAATGTAAAATGTACATTCTTAAGTTGGTGTGTATTTTGGTGTGTAGTTGCTGGGTTTTTTTTTTGTGGGGGTGGGGACATTCTGGTCTGGTTGACCATGTTGTTTACATAAACTAAACAAGACTCTCTTGTATTTATAATTATTAACAAACTAAAGATGTTTTAATCTAATCATTTAGCTGCATGGTTTGACAGTTTAGAGACCCTACACTTGATTTTAAGTAAAGTACACACAGCTAATTCAATACACGCACATGTAAAGAAGTACACTTACATGAAAACCGGGTCAGTATTGAATTATCTCCTATCTGCCTCCCATCCTCAGTAGAAAGCACATCTCCAGCAAATGGCCACCTTGCTCATGGTCCTTAACTGCTATAATGTCGGGGGAATGTTGGTTTAGGGCTACATTATGCAGAAGACAACAAGCAAACACAATATCTGAAACCTTTTCAGGCTTATAAAGCAACACCCCACCAGATTTATCAAGGCACCTGAACCTGGCTTTTAATAGTCCAAAGGTAGGTTCTATCACTCTTTTAGTGGCAATGGGCCTGATCCTGAATAACGCCCGCCGTCCCTCTGGATCAGGCCCAATGTGTGCCTCATTATAATTGTGTTGACCAGGCATCCCATTGGCATTTGTACCTGTTCAAATTTGGCAAACGGATGACCACCTCAGAATATAGGAATCATGGCATGACCCAGGGTAGCCAGCAAAAACACTCAATATTTTAATGTTTGTATCACAGACCACCTGCACATTCAGGGAATGGAAATGATGTCTATTTACATAGATGTGTGTGGACCGTTTAGGTGGTCTCAGCGGTATATGAGTGCAATCTATAGCACCTAGGATATTAGGAAATCCTGAGACACTATAGAATGCTAGCTTCAGGGCTCACTAATTTGACTCCTGGCTGGGAAAGCAGATATATGTTGGCACAAGTTTCTTAAGTGCACTTAATACATGAGTAAAGTGACGTGAAAAACTGGCCTGTGAAAGCCTCACCACTCTCCCAGTGACAGCCTGGATTGAGTAAGTTGCCAGAAAGTGGAGGGCACACATTAAATTCTGCATCCCAGACAATGCATGTGACCTAGATATTGGTGGGTCCAAATCCCTCCTCACCTGCTCATAAATTGCCAGGAGGTTTGCACGGTTCAGCCTAAACGGTTGCACTACCTTCTGGTCGGACAAGGAGACCAGGTCCAAACGCAAGTTAAACACAGGGATGTGTCGGATGATGCACTGCGTGCGCTGAACCTGGGGCTGGTGATGTTCAGTCTCCTCCACATTACTTGATGTGGCAGCAACAAATGCTGCCACACCAGCACTCACAAACGTAAACACCTCTTCCACACAAAAACCCTCCATCGTCCACTCTCACAAACACTCATCTGTTTGCAATTTAGGAGTTTCTTTTATAGTTCCGGCCAGCAGCATGAATAATTGGCATCGATTTCAGTAAAAGAGCCTCTACTAGATGGCGCTTTTTTATTCAGTGATTTCTTGGCGAACATAAAATCCCCTTTAGTGAATCCGGCGTTTTATATCTCTTCCATTGATAAAATCGGAACTGCGATGTTTCAATGATGTTGGTCGTGTCAATTTTGGAAATGCCCAAAGACCCGGGACTTTAGCTTTAGGGAATGCATCGATGGCAAAATCAGAGCTTAAATCCCGGGAGTTTGGGCGATTTCAACAAAATCGACTTTGGTAAATGAGGTCCCAGGACTCTTACATGAGGCAGAAAACACAAAGCAGTGGACTTCTACATATTTACTTGGAATCCAGAAATAGCTCCAAATTGGTGTAGCAGGGTAAGAACGCAAGCGATGGAGGTCTCATGAAATGTATAATAATACATCATCAGCAAAGACCGTGGTTATAACCTCCTTTGACCTGATCTGAATTTCTAAACTCACCAGAACGTTATTTACATTGGAGCAGCACTAATTAGCGTGGATCACCGCCGCTATTGCTGTTCTGATACCTTTCACTGATTGCTGACCTGTCACGAATCCTAATTGGTGTGGGGTTAGAAGCTTATGTGGGATGCTTTGTAATCGTGAGGTCATAATTTTGGTTAGTATTTTAAAATCAATAATAAGTAATTAAATAGTTTAGTATGAGGAAACTAATACCCCGTTCAGATTACCATGAAAAAGCCGGGGTTTTCATGAAATTGCCGGCTTTCATGAAAACCCCGGCTTTTTCTGGCAATGTG
>WWET01000792.1:149558-176901 GCA_011038615.1 Limnodynastes dumerilii | reverse complement strand
CACCATTATCTTTTATAACACAATTTTCTACTGAACATAAATTAATTGAAAGAATTATTAAGAAAAATTGGTATCTCTTACAAAAAGATCCCATTTTAAATAAAATAATCCCCACAAATCCCAGATTTATATACACAAGATCGAATAACCTGGGAAAGGAATTAACAAATAGCGCATATAGAGTTGAAAATAAAAATTCTATGAATATAAAATCAAAAGGATTTTACAGATGTGGCATTTGTTCCGTCTGCAAATCCTTCACAAAACAAGAATCCAAGATAGAGAATTTTGAGTCAACACAAACAGGGGAAAGTTTTAAGATTGATGATTTTATTACGTGTAATACCAAGAATGTGGTGTACATGCTACAATGTGTATGCCAAAAACAATATATTGGGAAAACCAGCCGCCCACTCAAGATACGGTGGGCGGAACACCTCAATAATATAAGAAAAGGTTTTGAGAACCATACGGTATCTGCACATTTTAAAAAGGACCATAAATGTTCCATCACCTCTATTACTAGAATGGTAGGTATAGAAAAAGCCAAATGTAACTGGCGAAAAGACAATCTAGTAGAGACACTAGCTAAATTGGAGATGAGATGGATGTTTAATTTAAATTGCATGGTCCCTAATGGTCTTAATTCGGAATTTGAATTAAAGTGGTTTTTATAGAATTTTATAAGAATTTTATAAGGGTCTAAGTTTTTAAAAACCTTTTTTAAGACTTTACCATCATGTTCTCTAATATTTATATATTTATGTTTTTTATGTATCTATAACTGTGGTCTCTAATGGAATTTTTCATATATTTATATATTTATGTATTTATTGATTCATATACTTTTATGTACTTATGTATTTCTGTTAAGGGTTAACCGGATCTAAGAGTAGGCTAAAGGGGAATATCAAATTCCCCTTCCATATAAGACAAAGAATAACACGTTTTTTAGCCTTTTATTTGTATTTAAAATATACCTGCTATTAAAAATGAAGTATAGTAGCCTTTCATTATGTTTAAGAACTCCAACACCAGTCATCGCTTTTAAAAATGCCCGCAATTAAAATGAAGTATAGCAGGCATCATATATTTTTTTATCACTCATAGAACTTTTTAAGGGGCGGAGCTCAACCCCTATAAATAGGATTACAGGATACCACATTCTTTTAGCCTTGAAAAAGACCGACATTACGGTAGAAACGCGTTGGCAGTATATCCTGATCCTGAACAACCCATGCTTATAACCTAGGGACTTTTGGCCACTGACCCAGAAAGGTTAATTTATGGTGTTGTGTGAAAACGATCAAAGAAACCTTTATGTGAATGTAACAAGAATTTTCATTGTGAGTATCCATTACCAGGAACTTTTAAACACTGTTTCGAAATAAACTTTATTGCACCAGGACTTGGCGCTGTCTGTCTATTTTCTCTCCTCTTTTACGGGGGATGCGCAGAACGGAGCCGTAGCAGTACAGCACTTTTCAGCCCGTCACCCGGAAGGAGCCTTTGAACTGCTGTGGCATCAGCTGACCAGACAACCGCCGACAGAGCCCTGGTACCCTGCACGAGGAGGACGCTATCACGGGAGAAGAAACGGGGAGTACAACGATCCCTCAAGCCATATATCTGAATACAAAACAGGACTTCAGAACTGTGAGCTATCCAACTTGTTTGACCTGAACTGAGAATATTTATTGCTGTTATCACCGCGCTCTACATTTAGACCTATCTCTTTTTTCTATATAACTCTGTCTATTAGGCATCTTGTGCTAGCCTAATTAGGTCTAAAAGGAGCAGCTGATACGAAGTGAGCGCTAAAAATCCTGTGACACTTTCTCTATATCATTGTTGTAACAAAGTATATTGGTTTTTCCAAATACTCTTTGGTTGCTTTTGCACATACAGACACGGGAATAAGCGAACTAGCAATGTTTAAACATAGAGAGGAAAGAAAAAATATGGTAAATCTAGTTTTTTCCAACTACAATATCCATGCAACAGAAACGGTGGAATTTGAATCCACAATGTGGAAGTTGGAAAAATTACTCTTAAAAAGAAAATAACCTGTGGTGGGAGATTATATCATTAGAAAAGTATGTCACTTATAAATGTATACCACAAGGTTTGAGACTAGAAAAAGAACCTGCATGTTATCAAGAAAATGACAATTTTATGAAGGAATGGGGAAATATATTAGATACAGGTTCTTTAGCACTTGTAGATCTGATACTTAAGGAAAAAAGGAAGGAACACAAAACTTTAGAGAAACTGATTACGGATGCAGATGACATTTTGACCCCATACAAAGGATTAGAAAGTTTTAAGAGAATTGAAGAAAAAATAGTAAATAGAATAAAAGAGAATGAGAAAGAACTTGTGAAAAGAAAACAAAGGAAATTCAAACGAGATAACACGGACGTTGATAGTCATATGGAAGATGAACAAATAGAAGGGACTAATGGGTGTAATTCAGAACAATGCATATATAAAAGAAACACGCAAAATTTAGAACCTAGAGGCGCTACAGCCATGGAGGATAAATAAGAAAAAAACAACCCCAAAAAAACAACAACAACATATGCAAAATAAAAAACCATTTAAACAAACCCAATATTTTCTAAGATCAAATAATGAAAAACATCAATATCCTAGGGATAACTCTCAAGAGAGAGGAAGAAGGAGTAGAACCCCCAGGGATCAGAGAAAAGAGCATGACTATTATTATGATAACTATTATCATGATAGAAGAGACAATATGGATAATACAGATCATTATCATGTCAGAAGAAACAGAAGTCCCACACCTAGAACCAATAGGAGTAGACACCATAGCAGAGAGAGACACTATGATAGAACTCCAAGGAGGGACTTGGAAATATCGAATAGATTTGAAATCCTCAGTGAATGGGAACAGGGGGATTTTCACAGAGGCGACTCCAGAGGGAGGAGATAGCACTTATGACATCACAAAAAACACAACAAAGTGTTTTAAAACACACCAATGATAATGTAATAAAAATAAAGAAAAATAGTGGAAAATACCTTAGAAAAAGAGGAAAAAGAGGAAAGGGTAAAAATAACCCAAGGAAAATCGAATATAAAAGAAAGATCAGAAAGATATTAAAAAACTGTAGAAAAAAGAAACAAAATAAAAAAATAGAAAACGAAGGTACAAAAATCTATAATCTTAGTAATTATACACTAACAAATATAGAAGAAAGAGTTTTAAAGAAAGGCCTGAAATTTGCCCCAAATCGCCAGGCCAATCACTTTAGCACTTACGTTGACGTACAAAAATTCGTATGCAAACTAACCCTGAAACGCTTTTTTGCTTTACAAAATGAAAAGAAAGAACCAACTATAACACTCCCTGATACTACCTGCATTATAACAAGCAATAAATTTAAACCAAAATCCCATTTCAATCCAACCCACAGTAGAGGATGCTTTGTTGAATCCTTCAACAAAATCGTCATCTGGGATTTAGAATTGGAACTAAAGTATAAAAAGAAAAAAGAAAAAAAGAGACATAAATATAAAGAAAATATCTCCAAAAAAGAAAGACAATCTATAAAAGATCTTAAAAACAATAGGGATATTATTATAAAACCCGCAGATAAGGGAGGTGCTTTAGTAATAATGAATACAGGGGATTATGAAGCTGAAATTTTCCGTCAACTAAATGATGTCAACACATATAAAAAACTAAGAACTAATCCTACAGAAAGAATACAAACGGCACTTATTAACCACGTTTCCAAGTATCATACCAAAGGACTAATTGGAGACATGGAGAAAAAATTCCTTATAGTAGAGAATCCAACAATACCGGTATTATATGTGTTGCCTAAAATCCATAAGTGTACTGAAAAACCACCAGGAAGGCCTATTGTGGCCGGTATTAATTCAATTACGGCCAATTTGTCACATATGATAGATTCCTTTTTACAACCCCATGTGATACAAACAAAATCTTACATTAAAGATACCTTAGCGGTTCTTAAATTGATAGAAAATTTCAAATGGGAAGAAACAGCTTTTATTGTGACAGCCTATGTCTCATCACTGTATACAATAATACAACATAAGGATGGGATAGAAGGGGTGGCCCTTTTTCTTAAAGAGACAGACCATATTTTTAAAGATTTTATTTTAGAAAGTATTCTTTTTATATTAGAAAATAATCATTTCTTTTTTAAAGAATCTTTTTATTTACAGCTAACTGGGACAGCGATGGGGGCGAAATTCGCCCCCAGTTATGCCAATCTGTTTATGGCAGCGTGGGAGAATGAATGTGTATGGAAAGGGCATAATTAGCAAAAACACCTTAAATTATGGGCACGCTATATAGACGACGTCTTGTTTGTCTGGAATGGCCCTAAAAAAGATTTAGAAAACTTTTGTTCTTACTTGAATAATAATAATAAAAATATAAAATTAACCTTTGATATCAGTAATACTTCAATTAACTTTTTAGACTTAACCATCTATATTGAGAATAACAAACTTAAAACAAAGAATTATATAAAACCTACTGATAGCAATTCGTACATACATAAAACCAGCTGCCATCATCAAACATGGCTTAAAAACATACCAAAAACCCAACTACAAAGAATAAGACGCAACTGTTCCAATACAGAAGATTATATGGAACAGGCTACACATATTAAAAATCTATTTATAAGCAAAGGCTATGAGGAAAACAGTCTGGATCAAATCATAGAAAGCATTGAATTACAAAACAGAACTATGTTTTTAAAAAATAATGCCAGAAAAGAAAAAGAAAACAGACCTGACCCACCATTATCTTTTATAACACAATTTTCTACTGAACATAAATTAATTGAAAGAATTATTAAGAAAAATTGGTATCTCTTACAAAAAGATCCCATTTTAAATAAAATAATCCCCACAAATCCCAGATTTATATACACAAGATCGAACAACCTGGGAAAGGAATTAACAAATAGTGCATATCGAGTTGAAAATAAAAACTCTATGAATATAAAATCAAAAGGTTTTTACAGATGTGGCGTTTGTTCCGTCTGCAAATCCTTTACAAAACAAGAATCTAAGATAGAGAATTTTGAGTCAACACAAACAGGGGAAAGTTTTAAGATTGATGATTTTATTACGTGTAATACCAAGAATGTGGTGTACATGCTACAATGTGTATGCCAAAAACAATATATTGGGAAAACCAGCCGCCCACTCAAGATACGGTGGGCGGAACACCTCAATAATATAAGAAAAGGTTTTGAGAACCATACGGTATCTGCACATTTTAAAAAGGACCATAAATGTTCCATCACCTCTATTACTAGAATGGTAGGTATAGAAAAAGCCAAATGTAACTGGCGAAAAGACAATCTAGTAGAGACACTAGCTAAATTGGAGATGAGATGGATGTTTAATTTAAATTGCATGGTCCCTAATGGTCTTAATTCGGAATTTGAATTAAAGTGGTTTTTATAGAATTTTATAAGAATTTTATAAGGGTCTAAGTTTTTAAAAACCTTTTTTAAGACTTTACCATCATGTTCTCTAATATTTATATATTTATGTTTTTTATGTATCTATAACTGTGGTCTCTAATGGAATTTTTCATATATTTATATATTTATGTATTTATTGATTCATATACTTTTATGTACTTATGTATTTCTGTTAAGGGTTAACCGGATCTAAGAGTAGGCTAAAGGGGAATATCAAATTCCCCTTCCATATAAGACAAAGAATAACACGTTTTTTAGCCTTTTATTTGTATTTAAAATATACCTGCAATTAAAAATGAAGTATAGTAGGCATTACATAGCCTTTCATTACGATTAAGAATTCCAATATCAGTCATCGCATCTAAAATATGCCCGCAATTAAAAATGAGGTATAGCAGGCATTACATATGTTTTTATTATTTATAGAGCCATTATTACTACCTTTTCTTCTAAGGGGGGGAGCTCAACCCCTATAAATAGGATTACAGGATACCATATTCTTTTAGCCTTGAAAAAGACCGACACTACGGTAGAAACGCGTTGGCAGTATATCCTGATCCTTAACAACCCATGCATATAACCTAGGGACTTTTGGCCACTGACCCAGAAAGGTTAATTTATGGTGTTGTGTGAAAACGATCAAAGAAACCTTTATGTGAATGTAACAAGAATTTTTATTGTGAGTATCCATTACCAGGAACTTTTAAACACTGTTTCAAAATAAACGTTATTGCACCAGGGCTTGGCGCTGTTTGTCTATTTTCTCTCCTCTTCTACGGGGGATGCGCAGAACGGAGCCGTAGCAGTACAGCACTTTTCAGCACTTTTCAGCCCGTCACCCGGAAGGAGCCTTTGAACTGCTGTGGCATCAGCTGACCAGACAACCGCCGACAGAGCCCCGGTACCCTGTACGAGGAGGACGCTACCACGGGAGAAGAAACGAGGAGCACAACGATCCCTCAAGCCATATATCTGAATACAAAACAGAACTGTGAGCTATCCAACTTGTTTTGACCTGAACTGAGAATATTTAAAATTGCTGAAGTGAGCGCTAAAAATCCTTTGACACTTTTTCTATATCATGGATAACAGGCCGGATTGCAGGCTGAATAACAGGCTGGATTGCAGGTGAAATGCAGGCTGAATAACAGGCTGGATAACAGGCTGGATTGCAAAAACCAGGCTCCTTCTGTGACAAAGTAGATCTGGCACAGAGGAGAGTTCTGACAGGGTTTAAATAGCCCTCTCTAGCTTGGGATTGGCTGCTGCGATCACGTGCCTCCAGCTGGTTGTTCCTGATTGGTCCAGGGAGATCACATGCTGCTGACTGTCATGGCGGCGCCCATGTAACGGAGCTCCCGCTGCTGGACGCCAGAAGACACGTGGACCGCCGGGGATGAAGACTCCAGTGAGCAGTACCACAAAGGACAAGACCCTCCAGGAGACTGACGGCTGGGAGAATCTACTGGTGAGCGGGACCATGACGGGTAAGTCTGGCGGCGTTTGCTGCAATGTGTGACAATCTATGTGTGATTAGTTTTCTTCTCTGCAAATCTTACCTTTAACCTTCCAATATTGATATTGAGAAAATAATATAATTCCCTTCTCCAAAGTGTTACATAGCAAAATTATTATTATCATTGAAGCTAATATCTAAATATAGTTTTAAAAGTGCTACATATATGGTCACTGCCATTCTAGAAAAGAGATTTGGTCCTACAAATATTACCAATCATTATGTGACCGCAGACCAGATGCTGCGCGGAGAGAGTGAGAGCCAGACCATGGGAGCGCCACCACGTGGACCGCCGGGGATGAAGACTCCAGTGAGCAGTACCACAAAGGACAAGACCCTCCAGGAGACTGACGGCTGGGAGAATCTACTGGTGAGCAGGACCATGACGGGTAAGTCTGGCGGTGTTTGCCGCAATGTGTGAGAGAGAGTGAGAGCCAGACCATGGGAGCGCCACGGAGGAAGGCAGAAGACATCAAAGGTAAGTAAGAAAATAAATGACATGGAGGCTGGCACTGGTAATAAGGGGGCAGATGGGGGCTGGCATTTAGGGGCAGATGGAGGCTGCCAATAAGGGGTAGATGGAGGCTGGCACTGGCAATAAGGGGGCAGATCGAGGCTAACACTGGCATTTGGGGCAGACATGGAGGCTGGCACTGGCAATAGTGCGCAGATGGAGATTGGCTCTGGCAATAGGGGGCTGACATGGAGGTTGGCAATAATAATAAGGGGCAGGCATGGAGGCTGGCAATAATAATAAAGGGCATATATGCAGGCTAGACATATAAACAGGGGCAGACATATGGAGGCTGGACATATAATAAGGGGCAGAAATATGGAGGCTGGACATATAATAAAGGGCAGACATGGAGGCTGGTCATAATAAGGCGCAGGCATAACTTTTTTAAGGAGTATTTTTAGCCAAAGAGGAGTATATTATTATCGGTAACTAGATTAAATTGTAAAGTGTTCTATGCTGTTCCAAACTCACCATTTATAAGTAATAACTATGATCGATTGCTTCCCTGCCCCAATGCAAAGATTTGGACATAATATAACATTTTACCATTTTATTTAATTACCAAATTATATTCACCTCTTTTGACAGAGAAATATCACGTCTAACTGAAAATTGTATGGTGGGGTACATTAGAGGTCTGAGACACACACAAATGTTATATATAAATAAACACACACACACACACACACACACACAGGTACTTGGAGTTATTAGAGTAGAGTGCTAGGAATTCAGGGCTTCCAGCGTTTCAGTTTTAATGGCAAAACTTTTATCATTAAAACTGAAAATGTTGGAAGCCCTGGACTCCTAGTGCTTTACTCCGAGTGCCACTCTTCTTGTATCCGTATGTATTTGGTCATTCTGCCATACCGGACTGCCAACTGAGTATGCCAGCCCACACATACACACACACACACACACACATACACACTCGTGTATTTAGATAGATTGCTAGATATAGATTAAAAAAAAAAACCCACTGGACACTGTCACTCCTCAAAATGAGATAACTGGCTTGGGGTCTTAACGGTGAAAGACAGAATAGAAGGGCCAATAAGACGCTCACAAGGCTTGTTAGCAGAGGGTAAGCAAAACTTCAGGTATTTTAAATCTAAGGTTTAAAAAAAAAACTGGTTGACTTTTTATTTTGAGTTTGTCAAACGGCTTGACCCATTTAAGCAGACCCAACAGGATTAGAGGGTAATCCAACTATCCAGCCTGAAGGGTGCTAAAGAGTGGATATCTTGATATGTTCCTTAGTGAATTAACAATCATAAATTCTTATGTTATCCTGTATTTTCTTCACAGAATAAGCAGGCATCAGAGAGATGAATACTCTGGGATGAGATCCACATACAGGACCATATTCACAGATCCGTGTGAGTTAGATGCGGTCACATCCGCACCTAACTCACCCGTCCTACGTGTATCCTGCCTCTCGTTTTTAGGTACCTTATGGCCCTTACGAGTGCCATAGGGCTAAACAAAAACAAAACAATTAATAAGTTATAGACACATATTATTAATGGTCAATGCCACTGTATTACTCAATAACGGAAACTGTATTAAACATTCATGACTACCATGAGTTTTCCCAGTTACTTTCTTTGATCCCACAGTCTGTTGGGCAGACTGGATGGGCCAAATGGCTCTAATCTGTCAGAGCTGTCACATTCTATTTTGGGTCTCTTCATAACCCCATAGTAAAGTACCTTTACTCAAAAGATCTTACACCAACCAAAAAGGATGATAAAAAATCAAAGCATAGATGTACCAGATTTCCACATAAAAGACTTCTCACAGACACAATCTTGTCCTCTAACATAGTGTAGCATTTCTTAAAAAACATTTTTATCACAGTAACACTATATCAAATGTCATAAAAAAATACCTTTTTCTGAAAGCAGTTTCCATCTTCCACCTGCTCTCATAAAGAAGACAAGACACCACAGATTGTAAGCTCATCTGACAAGTGATTTATACAAACATCAATTTGTCTACTGTAATCCTAAGGTTTTTAAGTAACAATCATCGCTTTTTGGCCTGATTCATTTAATTTAATTGAATTTAATAATAATTCAGAAATAAACATAATTATATTTGTGTTTAGTAGAAAAGTTATCAGTTGTTGCAGGAAACTTGCTTTAGATAAAAAATGTCCCTACTAGAAGTAATCATCATTATTTTTCACTATACATTTGTTTTAACTTGCTAAATGGTGTTCACCTGGATAAATAAAGAAATTCAGTGTGTTGCACAAACATTTTGAGAAAACAGTTGGAAATACGTCAGGACTGTGTTGATGGAGTAACTGGAATGTGTAATAAATGATTCATGGCATGGCTGAGATCTGTGGTGTAAAGAGCCACCACAATAAGCACAACTATTACATCAATAGGTTATGGCCTGAGGATAAAAGCAATCAGATAGTTTAGCCATCAGTCAATGGAAAATAAAGTTAATGGCTTCCATAGCTCAGAACCAAATGAAAATAGAGTTTTTGTGATGTTTTCAAGCAAAGTTGTAGAAACAGCAACAATTGAAACTGTACTATGCAGTGATCATCAGCCCAGTGACTCACTGACTGGAAGAGCTTCAGTTTCTTAGATCCTGTGTGACATGTTAAAGTCACCATGCATAAAATACTGTAAGTCACAAGACCCGTGCATGACTTTATGGGCAAGATTGGTTGCTATGGTTGCTGAAGCTAAATGTCCACTTCTGCTCAAAATGAACCGTTTCTGGCAAAGTGCTTCAGTTATCTTGTGTGGTTTGTTTGTTTTCTTAGTACCATATTCCAAATACTAGAAATTGTTGGTCAACTGGCAATGCTCTGCTAAAATTATTGATTGTATTACAGATGTCCATAACAGGGCATAATCATATATATGTTTATACATAAGAAATACACTCATAACCAATCTCATGGGTATAATCAGGACTGCAATCAGAAATCGGGGGTCCCAGTATTAAAATAGGCAGGTCCGCGACACTCCATCTATATGTGACATCACACGGTGAGCCTAAATGTGGAGCACTATGGACCTGCTGGATAGAGTCACAGTAGACTGATGATCAGGGAGGGCTTGCTCCGTAGGGCCATGAATTGAGGTTTGAGACTGTCTATGATGTAAAGCCAGAGTGGGGCACCAGTAAGTTTATTTTTAAGGTAAATATTTGGTTACTAATTTAAGGTTGGGGGCCCCATTTTTCCATTTTAACCCTGGTGGTAAAATTTGTAGCTATGGTTCTATCCTTGCTTATCAGTCCACTGTTGTTGTGCAGCCTTCATTGAAGATGACTATTGTATAGGGTCTCCTGAGAGGTTTTGGTAGTACAGAGACCAAGCCGCCTCTCAGACCAGGCCTCGAATACTATTACTGCCTTAAAGCAATTTAGTTTTCAGTCTATGTAAAACACTCAACTCTACAAATTTTACACTTTACTCTTTTAAATCCAGACATAACTAATCACAAAATGTTACATGCCTGGACTGCTGGTAAGTCCATGTATCATGTAGACAATGCATGACTCCTATCTGTTTGAGGTCAAGTGAATGGTCTGAAGTGACTGGTTTGCCCACACTTTATCACGACTGACGGGTTCGGGTATCCGCTCTGAATTCCCCGGAACGTGATAGTGGTTCAGTGGAATAGTGAAAGCTGGAGGGATTTATGTAAGATCTGCTCATGAGCTACGAAGGGTTATCGTTGGAAGAAAACAGTAGAGTAGAAAGGCTGGGCTTGAACTGGGCTGGACCAGACTGGACTTGACTGAAAAAGGCTGGACTGGAACTGCACTGGACAAGATTAAATTGGACTGGAACAGGCCTGACCTGACCTGGACTGAACCAGACTGGATTCGACCAAACTTGACTTGAACTGGACTGGACTGGTACAGACTTGACTTGAACTAAACTGGAGTAGTACAGACTTGACTTGACCTGGACTGGACAAAACTGGACTGGACTGGTACAGACTTGACTTGACCTGAACTGGACAGAGACTTTAAGGGGTTTCTCCTAGGTAAGTTGGCTCTCAATTTATAAACATATATATGGGACCCAACATTGGGACTCTCAATTTTAGAGTTAGGACCACCATATACAGAAAGGCCTTGACGGTGGGTGGTGGCTTATCCCATATTTGATCAAATATGTGTAACGAACATTTCTGTGTTTTATTTTACAGATAGAACAGTAGAGTTTGTTACTGGTTTATGGCAGTGTGCTGGGGCTTTTCTTTCCTTTTGTTTCTGTGGCAAGCAGATTTACCCCCTGCCTTTCACGCACCTGTTTAATATATACTTATAAATTGATTGAGCAACTTCCATTCTGTTTTTATTCTGAACTGGACTGGTACAGATGACTTTAACTGGACTGGACCAAGACTGGACTGGTACAAATTTGACTTGACCTGGTCTGGACCAGACCTGGACTTTGACTGGTACAGACATGACTTAACCTGGACTGGACCAGGAATGGACTGGTACAAACTTGACTTGACCTGGTCTGGTCTGGACCAGAACTGGAATTGGACTTTATCTCTGAATAGTTGCAGCGTTACCTTGAGTAAACAAATTGTTCTGACACAGATTACACTGTGCTTCTGGTATAAATAGAGCACCCTTGGCCAGGATTGGATGATCTGGTCATGTGGTACTTTGAGCAAGGATCCGGTTGACTGGGTGCATCATGTGACTAGATCCAACATGGCTGCGCCAATGCACCAGAGGATGCCAGAGCTTGGTGACAGACTCACAGAGGACCGGAGACAAAGCGGAGACAAAGCAGGAGGCTAAACAGAAGGCTGCCACTATTGAGAGTGGTGTCTCTTCTGACAGGATGCCTCACACACGGTAAGTCCCGTGTTTCATGACAGTACCCCCTACTTTATGGGTGGCCTCTGGACACCCATGTCCAAGTTTTAGAGGAAACTTGAAATGGAATTTCTTGATGAGCTTTGGTGCATGAACATCAACTGCACAAAGCCAAGCTCTCTCCTCTTTCCAATCAATTAGATATTGAAAATGACCATGATGAAAAAGTGAATCCAGAATATCTTTGATTTCATATTCATCTCCCATTGAACTTTGAATCTTGGGTGCATTTTAACCGGTGATTAAAAGCGGTTAATAACAAGGGGTTTGAGTAAGGAAACATGAAATGTATCAGGAATTCAGAGATAGAAACATAGAAACAGAGAAAGTGACGGCAAATAAGAGCCACATGGCCCATTCAGTCTTCTCAGTTATTTATCTAAAATTATACTGACCCTAGACCTTATTTATCCTCAATTTAGTTTGAGATTTAGGATATCCTAATATTTATCCCAAGAATGTTTAAACTGTTTTACTGTGTTAGCATCAACCACTTCAGATGGGAGGCTATTCCACTTATCTATCACTCTTTCAGTGAAGTTTTCACACATTTTCTCTAAATCTACCACCCTCCAGGTTATATTCATGCCCCTGTGTTCTATTACACCTCTTCTTTTGAAAAATGCCACCCTCCTCTAGCCGGTCACAACCCTTGATATATTTGAAAGCTGCTATCATATCCCCCTCTCCCTTCTCTGCTCCAAGCTATACATGTTTAGTTTCTCTAGCCTTTTTTGGTATGTGACACAGGTAAGGCCATGGACCATTTTAGTTGCTCTTCTTTGCACAGTCTCTAATGTATTTATGTCTTTCTGGAGGTATGGCCTCCAGAACTGAACACAGTATTCTAGGTGAGGTCTATAAAGGGGCATCACTACTTCCCTCTTTCTGCTACTAATTCCTCTCCCTATGCAACCAATCATCTGACTTGCCTTTCTCATTGCATTGTTATATTGCTTGGCTACCTTTAATTCACATTAAATAATGACTCCTAGATCCCTTTCCTCCTTAGTAGTCTCTTATACAGTGCCATTAATGATATATTGAGGTATATTTTAGGTTTTGTGCCCCAAGTGCATGATTTAAAAATTTTTGGCATTAAACTGCAGTTGCCACACTCTTGACCATTCCTCCAGTCTACCTAAATTATCCCTTATTTTGTGTACCCCTCCTGGCATGTCTACCCTGTTACATATTATGTGTTATCTTTAAAAAGGTATTTTCCTCTCGCTACCACAGGCAATATCACCTATAAAGATATTGAATAGCACTGGTCCAAGTACAGAACCCTGGTGTACTCCACTGGTTATCTTACCATCCCCAGAAGGGATTCCATTTACTATAACCATATGTTGTGTATCCTGTAATCAAGACCGTATCCATGCAACTATCTTTAAGTCCAATCCCAAAGTTTCCAGCTTATTTAACAATCTGAGATGTAGCAGTGTCAAATGCCTTACTAAAATCTAGATAAGTAATGTCTACAGCTCCCCCTTTATCTAATACTTT
This sequence comes from Limnodynastes dumerilii, assembly GCA_011038615.1. Classification (NCBI taxonomy): domain Eukaryota; kingdom Metazoa; phylum Chordata; class Amphibia; order Anura; family Limnodynastidae; genus Limnodynastes; species Limnodynastes dumerilii. The sequence continues at coordinate 162,980 of WWET01000792.1, read as the reverse complement.
ACTGACCCATTAAAAAAATGTAAAAGATTTGTTTGACATGATCTTCCCCCAGTGAATCCATGCTGCTTGGGATCCTGTAAGTTACTGGATTTAAGATACTGTACAATTTGTTTCTTTAACAGTGTTTCCATCAATTTCCCTACTACTGATGCTATACTCACTGGTCGGTAGTTTGCCACTTTTTCCCTACTTCCACTTTTATGCAGAGGGATGACATTTGCTATTTTCCAGCCCTCTGGAATTACCCCAGTTATTAGTGACTGGTTGAATAGTTCAGTTAATGGTTTTGCCAGCACCCCTCTAAGCTCTTTTAGTATCCTCAGATGTATTCCATCTGGACACTTGATTTGTCCACTTTCAGCTTTTAATGTTCTTTTAATACCTGCTCCTCAGTGAAAGTAGTAGTAATTGCCCCCATTGTATTAATAGTCTTCCCATTCAAAAGTGGACCCTTCCCCTCTCTTTCTTTTGTGAATATTGAACAGAAATACTTGTTAAGATGATCTGCCATAGCCCTTTCACTCTCAATAAGAATTCCACTTGCCGTTTTGAGCCTTACGATACCTAAAAAAGCTTTTGTCCTCTTTTCATACCAAGTGGGCTAGTATTTCCTCAGTTTGTGCCTTTTCTGCCCTGCCCATCTGAGGTGGTTGAGGCAAATACAGTAGAACAGTTTAAACATGCTTGGGATAAATATAAGGATATCCTAAATTGTATACTAAATTGCGGGTAAATAGGGTCTAGGGTCAGTATAGTTTTGAATAAACAAATGGGCAGACTGGATGGGCCATGTGGCTCTTATCTGCCGACATTTTTTTTAGTTTCCCCACTGCTCCTGTACTCCTTTCATGTGCCTCCACTCTGCCAAAGAATCACTTACACATTTCACCATTTCCACAAAATCTGCCTTCCTAAAGTCTAGCACCCTTGTCTTTGTGTGGCACGTGTCTCTCTCAGTCATTATACTAAACCATACTGCTTGATGATCACTGGATTCTAGGTTCTCACCCACACTTGCGTCTGAGATTCTGTGGGCTCTTTCACCAGACAGGGCACTCCCTTAAGGGACACTCCCTGTAATTAATTTAAAATGTCCATTTCCTCCTCTTGCCCTGGTGGCCTATATATCGCTCCAGTACGAAGAATAACCCCCTGGGTTTCTATGGTTATCCAAAGTGCCTCAGTTTTTTTTCCAATACTCCCAATAAAAGTTGAATTTAACCCTTCCTCAACATACATTAATAAGCCTCCTCCAATTTTTCCTACTCTATCCTTTCTAAATAAATAATAACTCAGTATAACTAGGACCCAGATTTTCATTGCTTATCCCTTGACATTATTGCAATTAGTTCAGGGATTTTATTTCCTAAGCTCCTAGCATTTGCATACATTTCTCTGAGAGGTTGCATTATGAATCTCTTATTCTTCTGTTTATTATTATTATTTCTAGATATGTTTATATTACTTTTCAGTTTTCTTTTCCATTAGTTGCTGTAGCTATGCTATCTGTCATTATTAACTGGCCACACAACACTTCGTGGTTGGGGGGAGCAGCTATTTTTATTATTTGTATCACTGCCCCCCAAATGGTTTCTAATAAAGCATTCAAACTGCTCACTTCTGTTCCCACAGAAGATGGATGTAAGCCTCCTTTTTTGTACAGGTTTCTGTTTTGCCAGATGGCATGGCTATGTTTTATGAACCCAAATCACTTCCTAATCCACAGATTGAAATCACTAGTGTGCATCATTCTACCTTCAAATCTGTGTACTGGCAGCACTTCAGAAAAAGTAGCAGTATTTGCCACCTGCTTAAGAGCAGGTACCAACTTTCTAAATTCATCTTTAACAGCCACAACTCCAGCATTGGCCAAGTCACTTGTGCCAAAGTGGATAATGACATCAATTATATAGATAAGGTGGTAACCCAAGTTTTTAGGCAACTGGATTGATAACTTTTGTTATGCGAAAAGGGCATTATGCGTAAGAGGGTATGGTCTGGTATGCAGTAACACAGAAGAAAAGGGGAGATGTGTAGGTACAGTACCACTAAATAATCATTTCAATCTACTTGCACTACTGTTTCTAAACCTGCTAGAAGTCTCAGAGAGTACAGGAAATGTTATACACTATATACAATAATAACAATGTATAGTACTTTAAAAGTAACAGCCTAACATTTATTCAGTATATTAATTTGTAATAATGTAATTATAAACTATTTAAAACAAAGAAACACTGTGAATGTGCAAGACGGTGACAGTCTGTTTCTACTTCCTATTATTGCCACCACATAAAAGAAATGCAATACTAGGTATTTCAAAGGAAGACCCTAGGTGGGACTTTCCGAACAGCAACTTGTACCCCATACAAGAGAAAGTAGAAACTCTAGAATTCAGCACAGTTATTTCCTACTTATTGAGTAATATGGGAGGGGAGTTATTTTATTCATTTCAATTCTGAAAGATAAAAGGAACAAGGTGATAACATATTATACATCCTATGTCAAGTATGGTTTTATCAAGAAGAAGAAGGTTTATAAAGGAGAAACGATGACACTGCTATTAGAACTAAGATGTTCCAAAAAATACTTGTACATTTACTATTACACTGTTATCAAGTAATAAAAAGTACACATAAAATAATTTCAATAACCATATTGGACCAGATCTAGAGTTAAGAAGGTTATGCCACTTCCGCAGATATATTAACACTAGCTTAGCAAGCATCATATGGAACTTAGTTCCGTACAAGCCCATTTGCTAGGAAAAAAGCTGTGCTTCCCATCCGCCCACTAAAGTGAAGCATGGTAATTGGACAGTGTGGGAGGGGTATCTCACACTCGTGCGGATCAGTGGTTGTACGGATTACTATAAAGCCTGCACGAGGGATGGGAGTGACAGGAGGTGCGCACTCCCCTCTCTCAGACGTACAAACCCCTGCACGTACGGAAAACGTGCGGGAGTCTGGATCCACTGCATAGTTCTTTATAGTCCTATACATAATGTAAAATAATCTTATTTTCCACTGTAAATAACAATTATTAGCCACAGATAATGCTTAATGCTTGTACCCTTGCAATATGCACAATTTAGAACATATGACTGTCTAACGTGTAGGTTATGTATTTTTGTTATGGTACCATTATCTATTATCTTTATTTAACAGCTGGGTTTTTTTTCTGACACTATATCAAAGTCACGTTGCATAATTTCCTTGTCATGATGAGATTCTATATCTTGTATATAAGATAGTAGTATAGGTGACCTTTTATTGCCCTGACCTGAAATCCTTGTAGAGATGTGTTTAATTCTAGCCAGAAGAAAGTGTTTGTATGTATATTGGCCCAGATCCAGACTTATGTTTCCATTATGTAGCATATTTACGCTAGCGTATTTTCTATGCACTCCCTTCGGCACTCCCCTCAGTCCCCATATGTACTTTGGCTGTTCTATGCTTGCCAAACCCTACCTTAACTTTTCACAAAAGGGCTAAAAAGGTACAAATGCCTCTGAATGTGAAATAGTAAGAGAAGAGCAACCACTTGTGTCCATGCAAGTCCTAAAACTATCAAAATAGGGATTGCCAGCCCTATAAAAACAACTCTTAAACAACAAGAAAATATTGATAGCAGGATTTGCATACAAACACCACAGTATGTATATAATACCAAATTTATTAAAACATAAGAATAAAAAACAATACCATTGACGCTCAGCAAGAGCTAATTGCACAGCCTAGTAAGAAATAAATAGCACATTAATTGTATACCCTGCAGGGTTACAGATGAATAAAAAATAAAAAATAAATATATGTACCAAAAATTATGCTTCAAATTTTTGTCCAAGTTCTATTCTCTAGAGAAAGAATAAGAGACTCTGCTCTTCGGATATATCCAATAGTAGGATGGAATAGATATGCAAGAGATCTCTAAATATAAAAAAGTCTGCTCCGTCATTAAGCCAATGCAGTATAACTTGAGAAGTCAGTAGAAAGGGTGTCTAGCCCCTCCACCTATGGATCCGTTAATTAGCACAACCTTATAGAGTGTAAATGGATGTATAAGCAGTGTGAGGTAGCACTCTCCACAATTTCCGTATATTAAGCAGCAACAGGATTCAATGTGAACAATCTGACGGGTCTCATACGAAACCAACACTCACGTATCGTCGACTCGTGGGCTTATAAATGAGCTCCGGGAGAACGGCTGATCTCTGATTTTTGTATTGCAGCCGTCGCCGCGTCAGATTTCAAGTGGGTTCCAGAGGAACAGCTGATAACTGTCTCTCGTGCTGCAGCCGCAGCCGCGGCTAGGAGTATTTGAGTTTATTTCTGCTGCCTGACTTTTCACGTGGTGCGATGCAGATCCTAAAGGTGGGCTTCTCAATATTATGCGCCTGGATAAAATGGCAATCGGACAATATTAGAGGCTTCCAAATAATGGTGTGCCAAAAAGAACCAGCTGGCGTACACCTACTTAACTTTTCACAGCATAACTACTGACGTACGTAAAGGCTACACATACGTACCTTCCTAAGCACGCACATACTGTATGATTTAAATGCCTCCCCCCGCCTCCGTAATTATGGGTTTCGTATGAATGCCACGCCCCTTCATACGTAGTCACGCTGTTGATACTAGGCTGGTACGTATGTTCAGAGTTACGTGGCATAATATCTGCTGCGCGCATGCACAGTACATACAAAACAGAGTTGTTACGTCAGCGGCTAGCGTACTTGGTTCTGGATCTACCCCATTGTCTGTAAATAAGGATGTATGTGGGTATGACTGGAATTCTTTCTAGATTCCCTCAATGCAGGTGATAAGATCAGCCTTGTGAATAAACAAATCTGAAAAGACCCTTTTAAAGAAGAAAAAAGGTGGGGGGAAGAAGCAGGACAGTGGCTTTAAAATGTGTGACATAAGAATATAGAATTGTTCATTTCTGATCACAATCTGATTGAAGGATGTACCCCAGCCTCTTGCAGCCCCAGAACAGAAAGTATCCTTTGCATAAGTGACCTATTTCTGCATTTCCACTGTTTGCAATAGTTTGTATGTTATTTTGTTTTGTGTGTGTATGTGTATGCATGAGGGAATGTAAATAAATATGTGAGGTAAACAGACTAGGTGGTTGCTTTTTTCTATTAACCCCTTGTCACACATATGCCACATAAATCACAAAGCCTCAGGTGAAGTCAGGGTCATGACATTCCTTCTTTATTTTATTATTATATTCATTGTCTTGCTGGATTATTTTTTTTGCTTGCTCTAGTATTCCAGAAATCTTTCATTTTGGTACACTTTTCTTTTCAATTGTGACATTCTCGAGTTTCTTCCTGTCCCATTGTCCTTTGCTGGCTTGTAATTTTATGTAGTTCCCAGGGCCTATAACTTTATCGTCTACAAAACACATTCACCACAGCAGCACAGTGCTGGCACTGGATTTGTATATGGTGCTATTCCATACAACCTCTTTTAACAATTCTTTAATTGTTAAACAAATTCCATTCCTTTCTAGGTTACCACATTGGCCACTGTAGTAATGAACATATGAAGATCGTTATGTGAAACATTATTATAGCAGGTACAGTACATATATGTTAACAAAAATATCTGTTATTAAGAGACAAAATCACAACTTGTTTGCATTAAGAAATACAATAAGAAGATTCACACAAATAAGGGAAAGTGATTTCATACAAGTGCTTAATGCAGAAAGTCTCTTTTTCTTTAAGTTAAATGCAATATATGCCACCATCAATCTATTTTAAACAAATGAAATACATCCGATAAGCAGTTTAGGGTTGCTAATTCTGTAAAAACTTGTCAAGGAGATGGTAGTATTTTCATATTATTTTATATGCACATGTATCCATAATTTTATTATTTTATATCCACATGTATTCTGTGTTATGTCCATTTACAGAAAAAAGTCAGATTGTCTCCACAGGTACCACATATAATGAACCTCTTTTAAGAGGAGAATAACTCACCATAAACACATTGAGAAGATATTATATGAAATGGAAAAGAATAATAAAGAACCCAAAAATAAAAGCGTAATAATATTTAAAAAAATACTTATGAGACTACCATACAATGTAATGGGTCATTTTATAAATCTGTTAGCAAGTGTTATGTATACAGTATGCATCAGGGCTTAAAGTGAGGGGGTACATGTGAGTATGCTATACCTTCACTTCTCCCACTGATTTAATTGAAAAGCAATAAATCCCCTTTCACTTCCATTATTTCTTAATTTTCATACCCCCACTGTTAAATGTCTATACCGCCACTTTTAAATTTCCACGACTACTGATATGCATAGCAATATTATGCTGATTGCATTTAGCATTTTGGCATTCATGCACGCTGCATCTAAACTTCCATTTGGGCGAGGGGATGCAGCTCCTCTTAGTTGTACAGAGTTATGCTCAGAGGAACCTACCTTAACTTGTCACACAACACTCACGTAAAATGGAGACAGTGCATAAATATAGATAGCATGTAAGGGCTGAAGCCAGTCCTTACTATACAATCTACATACACCCCCACAGAGCAGAAGCTTCCATCTCTGTCCTGCCCACTGCTGGATTCCCTCTGGATCCAGAATTCTGTCCTGGTACATCCTGGTCCTGGTGTCCATGAATGCACAATAGTACAAAAAGGGAGCATTTTCCGATTCTAGCGATTTGAAAACACCCCCTTAGTGTAAATTAGGATCCCGTCAAATGTAATGTCTAGTATAGTACGAAAGGAATTTAAAAAATGTGTTTTATCCATTATAAAAATACAAATTGTTTTAGATTAGCCATTGTAAAATACAGGTTCATTATGATGAGCAAGATTGTCCAAATCATCAGCCATTAATATCTGCAAGACTATAACATGGTTTGAAGCCCCAGCACATGGCAGACACACAGCAGCACAGATTTAGTTATGTTGTCTCCACTTTATGATCACAAGATTGTTTTAATCTATGTGCTCATAGGTTGTATGGACCATATCAAGAAACTGCTTAAGTGTCTAACCAAATTGTCTTATAAATAATATGTATCTGTGCCAGGATGCTGGGGGACATGAGCGTGTATATAATTAAAATATGTACATGAACTAATGATCAAATATGTTTCATTATAAAAATAATGAAATAAATAATAATAATAAAAAAACATATCTATATTTATTATTTTTATTTAAATTTCAGAATAGCTGCAGAATACTTGTACTATGCTCTGATGGTACTATGCTGGTACTGGTACTATGCTGTAATGGTAACATGCTACTTGATTACAAACCCATTTAAATGCATAGGAAACTTGTGCAGCTGCAGCTTCTGCCCAAACAGCTCTGACTGCAGCTGTAATACTTCCCTTTGTCTTATCCAAAAAAAGAAGTGGCCTGTTTAGAATGGAGGGCATGCGCCCTTCAGATGTTACTATCATTTAGAACTTAGTTCCGTACGATAGTTGTTTCATCCAATAACGCTCCATTGCAACTGCGTAAATACCATAAAGCCCGCATGAGAGAGGGGGGTGTGACAGGGGGGCTTCACTCCCCTCACTTCTGCGTACTGCCAGACTCCTGCACGTACAGAAAGTGTGTGGGGTTCTCAATCCGGTCCTTACTGTTTGGCAGCAAAAGACATTGCCCCCTTTTGCCACACAGCCTGCATACAAGTCCTGCTGCATCTAACCACACTTCATTCAATATTTATATGTAAATACACAAGAACATACATTTTCATAAATCATGTTTATAGGAGGTAGGTTTAGAGAAATACTGTGCACATTTTTGCCCACAATTTGTTAAATAAGTTTAAATTGATATTTCCTGACAAGTGACCTTAAGTGATGTTCTCCTGCTGGTGATTTCCTGAGATACAGATGTAATTGATGGACAAACTCCCACGTAGAGATGCAATAACTCACACTACCACAAGTATTTATTTCCTTTTCACATGTATGGCTATCTCCCACAAGTTAATAATGAACCACTGTATTTCCATACCAAAATAAATATTGTACAAGAACAGACTTTAAGCGTACCATGAACTAAGAAATAACCATTGGTGGACCAACGGGATGTACCCATGACTCATCTCAAAACCATAAGGGGAATGAGCTCTGGCTCATAAAATAAAAAATACCAAACCACAACCACCACTGGAACAGTAATATCCCCATACCAAAGGAAAAGCCCAGGTGCATGACTATATACAAATACAAAAGGAGATTTTGAAGAAAGAATAATTTAATGGTGGATATGCTACTATTTTTCAGGGCACTTTAACTGGACCCCTTCCATTCCAAATTACAGACCACCATAAATGTAACTTGTTGGTACTTCGAGATATTCCGAGACAAGAGAATATTGTACATTTGTACACTGTTAGGAATTCGTAGAATGTAATTTCTCAATTTAAAATACATTTTTCGCCCATTACCTCATGTTAAAATAAGTTTAAATGCCCCATGTGTGATGTGTGCGATCCATGCTGCACCCACCTTACCTTACCAATAACTGAATGAAACAGACACAAGCTTGTGGGAACTATTTACATTTTATTATTACTCATTAACTAATAACTTTAATTAATTCAGAATTCTTGTGAAAACTGAAGCTAAATTTGATGGGGGCCAAAGAAAGCAGGTAACAATGAATATAAACATCAACATAACATATGATCATCAACAATAGCTGTGATTAATTTAAATCCTTAAATCCTTACTTACACAAACAGGCGGTTAGAAGAAGGGATATTTCATCCCTATTCTCCAGCAGCCATGCTACTCCAACCCCATAAATCTATGCCAAGTAAAGTCACGGATAACATACTCTTCAGAGATACCTAGCTCTCCTGGCTTTATCCATTATAAAAATACTAATTGTTTTAGATTAGCCATTGTAAAATACAGGTTCATTATGATGAGCAAGATTGTCCAAATCATCAGCCATTAATATCTGCAAGACTATAACATGGTTTGAAGCCCCAGCACATGGCAGACACACAGCAGCACAGATTTAGTTATGTTGTCTCCACTTTATGATCACAAGATTGTTTTAATCTATGTGCTCATAGGTTGTATGGACCATATCAAGAAACTGCTTAAGTGTCTAACCAAATTGTCTTATAAATAATATGTATCTGTGCCAGGATGCTGGGGGACATGAGCGTGTATATAATTAAAATATGTACATGAACTAATGATCAAATATTTTTCATTATAAAAATAATTAAATAAATAAAAAACCAAAAATAAAATGTATTATTTTTATTTGAATTTCAGAATAGCTGCAGAATACTTGTACTATGCTCTGATGGTACTATGCTGGTACTGGTACTATGCTGTAATGGTAACATTCTACTTCCTTAAAAACCCATTTAAATGCATAGGAAACTTGTGCAGCTGCATCCTCTGCCCAAACAGCTCTGACTGCAGATGTAATGCTTCCCTATGTCTTATCCAAAAAAAAAGAAGTGGCCTGTTTAGAATGGAGGGCATGCGCCCTCCAGATGTTACTATCATTTAGAACTTAGTTCCGTACGATAGCTGTTCCATCCAATGGGGTGGCTCTTCCATAACGCTCCATTGCAACTGCGTAAATACCATAAAGCCCGCACGAGAGAGGGGGGTGACAGGGGGGCTTCACTCCCTTCACCTAATCATGCTGGTCTTGCTGTTGTTAAGGCTATATACCTACAATGTGATTAGGACATCAAAACAATTATTCTTGAAAATGATGCCTGGTATACTCCTTAAGCTTTTTACCATTCAGAATTAATATTATCAATAAACAGGTGAAATCTTGTTTAACTGAATGTACAATTAGTGTAAAAACTTTAACTTTATCTACAGTATCATGGGAAACGCTAATTATCTAAGGCCAGTGCATGCTTTCCAGGGGCCAGATTTACTAAGCTGCGGGTTTGGAAAAGTGGAGAATTTGCCCATAGTAATCAGATTCTAGCTCACGTTCTTTAGTATGTAATAGGAAAGTAAGAGCTAGAATCTGATTGGTTGCTATGGGCAACATCTCCACTTTTCCAAACCCACAGCTTAGTAAATCTGGCCCCAGGTGTCCGTACTGACTGACATACTATATGTGAAAAGATCCAGAGGTGGTACTCGTTATATCACTTGTGTTTATGAGGAGATTTGGAAAACATGCATCATTAGTGGTACTTGAGGACCATGGTTGAGAACCCCTGGTCTAAAGGGTCCATTTAGTTTATTGACATCCATTATACTAGATTATGTAGCTTCACTAGAATGAAATGTAATCACCTTAATGGTATTCCTTGGTATTCCCTTTATCCAACAATGTCAGTATCTTCAGGATTCTTCTATCAGCACATGTGTGGTAGCTGTTTCCACATGTGCAGAAGACATGAAGCCAGAGAGGTTTACATTCACTATTTGTTTAACGTTCATTTTAGTTATCAATTATTAGGTTTTCAGATGGAGATCAAACCACATTTATTTGAAGAAATAAGCTTCACAAGTTCTCTCTCAGCTTGGTATTAACTAAAACTTCAGTCTAAAAAAAAGTAGGTTTTACCTTACCACTTCCACTAAGAATTAACAATTCCAAACCACAAATGCTTACGCACATTCACATTCTAAAAGCAGTGAGGTAATGGCCTGAATCCACTAACCATATGTTATAAGGTAGTGTTTATTTACCTGAAATAGAGGAAATCCCCACATGCCTTTATGCTTAATGAGCCCTAATTGGTTTCCTATTCGTGTTAAAGATTTTTAATGTAAAACAGAATATAGTCATTTATTTGAACCTCACTAGGTGTCATTTAAAAGGGCATTAAATGGGATAGTTTAGCAAACAAATGCCCTAAATGATTTCTTGTTAAGTAAATTAATTACTGATAAAACATTATAATCCCACTAATGATTACATAGTTATTGAAATTCCCCATTTCGCTGTTGAGTGAGTTACTTATGAGTTTATTAATGCAGCAATGTTTCCTACTTAAAAGCACAAATGTATTTCTACTGTTAAATAAATAAATAGTGAACCTGCGGATGATATATTGGAGATGTCTACTATGTTTGCAACATCCTAATACTCTCCTAATATTTCTCAATGGGGATAAAGTGGAAATGCCATTTACTGATCTATGAAAGCAAAATGCTTTTGTAGGTTTAGAAAAACACCAAGGCTTAGATTCACTAAAGTAGATTTGTTGAAATCGCCCGTGTTTACTATATTCAACTTGACCATCAAAACGCCGGAGTTGGTGGGCTTTTAAAATCAACGGAGATGAACTCTCTCTTGTGATTTTTTACATTGGGAACATACAAATCTCAGATTTACTATGGGGCAAGTTGCAATATTGCTAGAGATTGGACCCAAAATTGCCAGAGATAACAGAGGTGGGTGTGAGTGGAGAGTTTGGTCAAATCGCTGGCAATTGGTCTGCAAGTTATCCTGGTGCCTATAAAAATTATGTCAGAAGGGCTAACAGCTGAAGATTTTGGCTTGTGTTTCAAATATGTGTGATTTCGTAAATCTGCTGCATGCAACATATTGCATGGGTACTGTGGCCATAGTTAGGAATGGGTAATTCAAGTATAATAAAAGGAGAATATTCACTAACATATTTGTGCTCACAAACACTGGTCAAAATAAAATTACAACAAAATATACAAACATGCAATAAAATAAACAGAACCAAATAAACCTTTAATGCTGGCACTTACAAGAAGAGAATTTAGCAGCGGATACAAGCAGAATTCAATAATATCACAGCTGAACAGTCACCAAAGTAGCCACACTCCAACAAACACCATTAATTCCAAACAGGAATCCACATATGTTTTATAAAGGCTGGGAGATGAACTCACAATATTTGAGTGAACTCCGTTAAATTTGAAGCAAACTCCGGTGATTTTGCAACAAACTCCGTTGATTTTGGAAATGCAAATCATAACATGTAAAAGATAAAAATCGCTTTCATCTCCAGCGATTTAAATTGCCGGAGTTTAACAACACACATCGCCGTAGTTTGAAAATCGCTCCGCAAATACACCCCTTAGTAAATTCAGGAGAGAAAAAAATAAATCTCTGGACAACTACAGCGATGTACAGTGATTTACCCCGTCAATGTAAATCCCCCTTAGTAAATCTAGGCCCTGTCTTGTTGCAGCTGTCAACCTGATACAACTACATGAAGCAATTATCAAAATGAAGTCCTTGTCGAAGGGTTTTGGAATAGAGGAAGGCATCCTCCTCCCCCACACTCAGACATATAAGAGTGACTTTAGGGTGTAGAGATTAGACACTGTGCACCAATACAGTGCAGAAGAAAGGACCGTAAGTACCTGGGCTAAGTCTCCCTTCATATGAACTATTAAATATTCCATTTAATAAAATGATTGTATAAGTGATTACAGTACTGCCAGCTCCTATGAATAGAGCAAAGCATGCAAAACATTGGCAATTCAGTTATAATAAGATGATCGCTGACCAGGGGCGTAGCTAAAGGTTCATGGGCCCAGGTGCAAAAGGTCAGCTTGGGCCCCCCACCTACAACAAAAAAAAAATTCAATCTGTTTATACTCATAGACATGTTATGGTATATCATGTTACTGGATATATAATATATATAATAATGTGCTTACTGATATGTCATATATATAATAATGTATCCATACTGGTACCATACTGATCTCCAAAAACATAAAATGGCGTCTCGCGAGGTCCGGCGCCAGACTTGCTCAGTACTCAGATTTTATGGGTGATTTTATGGGTGGGTTCGGTTTTATGAAAACGGAACCCGCTTATCTATAAGGTGGGAGGGGTAGTGGAGCGCAGCGCACCTCAAACAGCCTGTATGATCAGGTCCACTGAAGACAGGCGAGTGACAGCTTCCGGTGTGCACTCTGATTCACACTGCGGTGGTCGGGACGGCACACTGCGGTGGGCTGCACACTGCTCGCTGGACTTTTTTGTAAAAAAAATGTTCAAGAACTCACCCCTGATCAGTCCTTATTACCGCCCCTCTATATTTTTTGCAGCCCCCTGTAATTTTTCAGACCTTATTGCAGCCCCCTCATAAGTTTCAGTCTTTTTTACAGTCCCCTTATAATTTTTTATAATTGAGCCCCTTTTAATTCCAGCTTCCATTGTATGCCCCTTGTAATGTCCAGCTTCCATTGTATGCCCCGTGTAATGTCCAGCTTCCATTGTATGCTCCTTGTAATGTCCAGCCTCCATGTCTGCCCCTTGTAATGTTCAGCCTCCACTGTATGCCCCTTGTAATGTCCAGCCTCCATGTCTGCCCCTTGTAATGTCCGGCCTCCATGTCTGCCTCTTTATTATTTGACCAGACTTCATGTGTGCCCCATATAATGTCCAGCCTCCATGTGTGCCCCATATAATATCCAGCCTCCATTTG
>WWET01000792.1:121666-136378 GCA_011038615.1 Limnodynastes dumerilii | reverse complement strand
ACGCCCCCCTCGCCGTAACTACGCAACAGTTAGGGACACCCGATCCTAAGGATCGGGTTTTCCTAACTACGCCGGGCAGCATCTGCCCGGCACATGCGCAGAACGGCATTTCTGCCGTTCTTAGGCATACGGCCGCCATAACTAGTGCGGATGCTGTAGGTCTGGATCAGCCCATTTAACTTTAAAAAAGGAAAGACACTATAGACAAATAAGGAACAAATAATATGTTTTAGAACATAGTTGTACAAAAATACTAACAAGTGCATTTTGACATTGGTCAGGGTATTTAGTAGTAAACAATACCACATTGCCCTCATCTAATGATTTGAATCTGCATATTATTATAGTGTATGTGCACGTTTGCACTTCTTATTTGAAAATGCTTACAGGGGTTAAAATGAATACATTTGAAATGTTAAGAAACTTACATGTAAACCTGGTCTGTATTAAGTTCTCTTGGACTTGCCTCCCATCCTCAGTAAAACTCACATCTCCAGATCTTAAATGGCCACCTTGTTTGTGATCCTCAACTGCAGTAATGTCGGAAGATTGTTGGTTTAGGGCTACATTATGCAGGAGACAACAAACAAGCACAATATCTGACACCTTTTCAGGCTTATAAAGCAACACACCACCAGATTTATTAAGGCACTTGAACCGGGTTTTTAAAAGTCCAAATAAACGTTCTATCACTCCTCTAGTGGATATGTGTGCCTGATTGTAATTGTGTTGGCCAGGAGTTCGTGGATTCAATAGAGGTGTCATCAGGGTCAAGTTCTATAGGTATAAGGACAGTCCCACCCTCCACCAATGCTTTTTAAATCGTTAGATTGTTTTTCAAGATACACCTTGAAAAAGAATCTAACAATTTGAAACGCATTGGTGGAGGGTGGGACTGTCCTTATACCTATAGAACTTGACCCTTATTTTTTCTCTCCTCACTTAAACATATGCTGCAGTTGTGGGCCCACTGACTGTATGTACATATCTGTTTAGTGTTGTGAACATTCTTTGGAGATAGAGGATAGGTGGAATCTTTCGAAGGTAGTGGGGCTACCCCCCTTTTTACTGGGATTAGGATTGAATATACAAGTAAGAAGAAAGAAGATTTTTATTGTAAGAAGAGATTTTATTTCATTTTGTTTTTATTGTGGTTGGTAATCTTGTTCATTAAAATTGACTAATCTTAAAAAACAAAGAGCAAAGTAAATCATTGCAAATAGTCCTGCAAATTGTGTTCAGTAACTACATGAGACGTACATTGGGACAGAGTTGCTTTGAAGTTGTTTAAAGGATCTACACAGGACGTTCTTGCTCTCCATTTCCCACTTTGGAGCCGTGTTTGGAGGAGTGGAGATGGGGAGGATCTGGAAGAGAGGAAAGAGGCTACTTACGAAGCGATTTTAAAAGGCATAACAAATGTGAGTAGTTATAATTATTACGATACTTACCTTAAAAGTTTGGAGGATCTACACAGGACATCTTTTCCTTTTTCCTATTTCGGTGCCGCATCTGAAGGAACGGAGTCCTACTGAGCGATTCAGAAAGATACGTTAAATGTGAGTAGTTCTAGTCAGTAAAAAACTTACCTTAGTATTGGAGGATCTACACGGGACGTTGTATTTTCTGTCTGTCTCGGTACCGCGTCAGGAGGACTTCTCGCACAAGAATGTTGTCTTCCTCGGGTAGGAAGTTTGCCTATCTTGTACGCAGCTGAGGTTTAGGCATATATGCACATGGAACACACAACAGCACATGCAGTTGTGGGTTCTGTTTATAAAGGGAAAAAGCGTGTGCAAACACATCCGTGCATATTGGCACGGCACCGGAAATCAGTTTCCCAGCACACCTTTAATCATTTGAAATGCTATATATAGGACAAAGCCAGCAACCTTAGGGAGTGTGAACTTGCTTCATTTATGTACCTGCATTGTGACTATTAAGTATACTGTAGAAATGCGACTATGCACCTATGAATTTCAGAATTGCGTTTATGATACTTATGCGCTTCCGTCTGTTGTGCACAGAAACGTGTTATTGAAAAATTAGTTGGAAGCTTAAAAGCATCCATTTGCGCACATCAAAACTAGCCAAACTCAGAGTTGCACTTTTCACTGTTAAGTAACATCTCTGAATAGAACGGATTACTTTGTGTAATAAAAATAGGATGTATATCACTTTAAAAGCGCCTTCTTAACTGCAGCAGACCTCGCCCAAATAGGGCTCCTCAGCCCCAAGGGCTAAATAGAATAGAAATAAATAGTATGGGGGGAGGTGCAGCGCCGTGCCGTGTGTGTGAGAATATTGGCAATATTAAACAATATATAGATTTTGTACACTTCCTATTTCTAAAGCGGCATACAAGAGGTCTATATGTAGTTCTTAAAGATCTCACAGTTTTTTTTGTGGACTGAATGAAGTTCAAACGGTTCCTATAAGATCAACTGTGTGTTCTTGACAGAAAATAAATCCTCCCCTTAGGCATCCATTACATAGAAGGAAAAAAAGAACACATTATAGTCACTTGCTTTTGTAATCACACCTATTAGGAAATAAATAACCTCTCCAATCCGTGTGGGTAAAAGATTCACATTTACTGGGATAGGTGTGACAAACATTTACATACAACAAGGCATAGAATACATGAAATCTACTCTGGGAACAAAGCACAGTTCGCGTACCCCTAGAGTTCCATATTGCGATGATCAGATGGTCTGTGGTCAGCAGCCGCCGGGACGTCCTAACAGGCGACGGGATACACTTCTAACACGCCTCTGGCAATGGCACCTAGTCACTCTTCTGTCCTCTATTCTTGCCTGAAATCACTCCTTCCAATTACTTTGTGTATTACACTTGCGTCTTATTCGTGCACAAACTCTTAATCAGCTCCTTCAAGACAAAACATGTTTTAATGCATTAATTAAATAAGCAATAAATTAATTAAGGAAAGTTCTCATTAGTGCAGACACCTGCTACCGCCATAACTCTGAGAGGGGGATCTCAATATTGGTACATGGTCATGAGCTTAAGGTTTACGTATGAAAGAGTGCCCGAGTTATGCACTACTAAGTATAATGCACTCATCCCTGGAAATCCCTCGCACACACATAACTTAGCTGATATACGTATTCAGAATCCTACCTTTCCTTGCGTATCTCTGGTCGCACATATCACCTTGTCGTACATAAGTGCCTAAGCCAGCCCATACTTTACAATTTAAATGCCTCCCTCTTCCCACAATGCATATAATTGGCTTGCGTAGGGATGTCGCCTATTATACGGAGTTACATACAAGTTATGTACGATGAGAGTTACGATACGTAACATCTGCCACGTGCGTGCACAGTGCGTTCCCACAGTCAGATTTACGCATACGGAATGCGTAAATTAGCTGTCTGGATCAGGTCCATTGTCACTGTGCCTTGTAAATATGCAATGCTGTAACAAACTTCACCAACAAGTGGACTTTGTTAAATAAAGTCAAGCCCTAAAAGCCTGAAAATGCAATTAATAGATCCATGCAAAGTTTTAACTCTCACCCGTTTTTATCATTTTTTGTTTTTGTTTTATATAAAGCAACCCTATAGTGGGATCTGCTAGAAGGTGTTACAAAAATGTGTAAAGCCTTCATAGATATAACATAGTAATTATATTAATGATATTTAATATAATTACTATAATTATGATTCATTAGTAAATTATGTTATATAGTAAGGACATTTCAACCTTGGCATAAATCAAACATTTGGTGTTATTCCACTAGGGGGCAGATTTAGGATAACATAGGCAAGCCATGTCACACTTAAGAAGTCAGTGGCGTCTCTATTTTAACTCTAATTTATAGCATAAAAACACAACTGGTTTAAAACAAAGGTAAACAGTAATTTGCACTCCTAAATTACAAAATACTTCCTTTAGATGCAAATTTGCCTCTTTTTTTGCTTGTGCATAACTCCATAGATTGTTCTTTGACGGGACTTTAAAGGAATTATTATCAGTCATTTTTTTGTGCATCTATTAATACATTAGCCTGTTCAATAATATGATGCACTAATGATAAATACACACTTAAGCTCCAACTTGACAATGATATGATGAAAAGTCAGAGCAGGAGGAGCTGTAGCTTTCATCAATGTATTGGTACATCACTCACAGTAGGCGGTGACTGGAAACTCCATCTGAAACCACTTCACAGAGAGTGCCAGAAGTTCCAGGCAGAGTGTGTCGGCATCAGTGCAGGGAAGGGCAATGGTAGAAAGGTGATTGGCTGCGGCACAGGTGCCTCCCCTGCCTGCTGCTCTTTATCTGTGCAGCTGCCTCTGACTCCTTGCTCCTCTGGTGGCACAGTCAGTAGTGCGGGGATGAGCCCCGGCGGGTACCTGCGGGGGGAAGCGGAGCTAGAGGGTCCTCCGAAGATCCCTGACCGACATCCATTATTTCCCAGGTCTTTCTTAATTGCACTCATCTTCCTGGCGGTGCTGCAGGTTGGATGCACCCTGGGGCTATTCCTCTACGTTCATTCACAGGTAAGATGGAGGCTGTATGTGTAATTATATAGCTGTGTCATGCAACATGCTCTGATATTACTGTCCATTTCCTGCTTTTAACACTTTCATTATAACACTGTAGTTGTTTAGGAGAAAACTTATAATGTATGTCTACCACAAGTATATTGCCACCTAACATTTTGTGTTTATGTAACAGGTGTGTGCACCATACTGTAACCTTTTTAAATAACTGTACAGGAAAATAAAGCATCATTATAAAGTTGCATTTTAGTGATGAAGGGAGACTTCCTTGAACCCCCACATCCCTGTCACAGGTTTGTGTGTTTCTGGACATAACCCCATCTATGCTCTTGCTATTGGTGCTACACCTGGATGTCTTCACTAATGTTTTTGTGTGAACTTCATCTACCAGTAGCTTGCATGTCAAAAGTGCTGCAATATGGAATAGCTATGACAATCTGTTATTGCTATCCCAATATCTAATGTGATTAATTAATAGACAGTTTGGATTTCACATTTGCATTTTGGCAAATTTCATAGTTTAGTAACAAACAAACAGCTTTTGATGTTACGATATTAATAAGCATTTTTTTGTCTTGTCTGTTTGTAATAAAATGTTCTTGAATCTTGTAGCTATAACATTTATCATTTCTGTTATGAGAAGATTATTCTTAAAAGCAAACAACAATAATATTAAATGTAGATATCACATGTTGCTGAAATCAAGAATTACTGGGGATGTGCATAGTATAAATAATCTGGGGCATATCATTTCTATACCATCCTAATGTATGTAATGTATAACTATGTTATGTATGACTTAAAAAACCTAAAATCCTAGGTTAATTTTTTGGTAATTAAATTGACATTTATTTTAATGAAGTACAAAATATAAAAATATATAACGCCTGTTTTATACCAACCTCTTCATGACATACAGTATATATCATTGAATATGTTATTATATTATTTTCATACATAGTGCCCCTAAAGTGTGTTTACTGATTGTAATCATCCTATAATATGTCCTTCCTTGGAAAAATGTACTTAAGAACTAGTGTTTACATTTTGAATAAAGATGTGCCAAAATATTATTTCCCCATATACCCTGTAAAAATGGTATTCAAGTAAATAATTGTTAAGAAATATCTTGTCCAGTAATTAATAAGAATAGATGAAACAAAAGGCACAAGTTGTATACATTTGCAGACTGAATCAAGAGAACAAGACGTACAATACTTGTGTGTATAATGAGTTGGACATTTTCCTGTTTAAACTGTAGAACTGTATTAGTGTAAAACATAACAACTATGTATATTTGCACCCTTCAATAGTGACATATGTCACTTGAGTATCTCAGTAATAAATGCTAAAGATAGAGTGCCCTATAACACACAATCAGGCTTCCAATACAGACAACTAATATTCTTCCAAAATAGTATATCAGGTTATGTGAACATATTAGTATTATAAACACACATTCCTGCATATCTTCTGCAACAAATTAATAGGGGTCTAGGGATAAATGATCAATAAAAACCTTAATAGGTGAGGTTTTAGTCTGATCTCAATAGATATTTTCTATAAAATTGAAACAATTTCGACAGTGGTTGCCTTGATAAATTATGAGCAAGGTAAGGTTGTGAATGTAAATATGTCTTCTCCGCTTATATGTTGTCTAAAGGATGTAAGTCAAAACGAAAAAGAAAACTAAGTGGCATGCCTATAATAGACCAATGCAATGTTTTCAACCATAAAAAATAGCATCTGTTTATAAAGTACAACCTTTTTGTAAATTGTGTCAATCTAGAGAATGATGATCAAGCTTACTTCCAAAAATTACAAAAGAAACAAGCTAATGAAATATCTTGCCAATACTGGACACCACAGTATGAACTGTCAAACAGATATCATTGTCAACAGGTTCATTCTTCTAGTGATGATCATTAAAAATCCCTTAACACTTGCTCATTATGCAGTGCAGGTACAGTATGGTAATCCATCTTTATTTATACTGCACAATGCTGTTTAACATAGCTTGTACTAGTGTCTATAGCTAGTTCCTGGAAATCATGTTTCCGGACATGAGAACTATCCCTTTTATGGTGAAACCCCTGTCGCAAGATGCTCTTCTGACTTAAATGACAAATCTGATGATGGCACCTTTGTTCTCTTACAATATTTGACAGCAAATTAATTTTTTGTCCTAATAAAGAGAAGTGAAAACTTCTGTTCTACACCTTGAAAGTGTAAAATGCTCCCACCCGTTAAAATCTCCTCCTCCAAGTCAGTGAAGCATTTCTTAGTAGGTAGTAATGCACTGGCTAGGTAGCACTATACACAGCAAATTCCTGAATCATTTGCTACATATTTCATGTAAATGATAGTGAAATAGCATGTAATGTTATTAGGAGCTATTTGCTACATTTATCTAGCTTATTTTAATTTTAGACGGATCCATTATTTTAATGTTGTTTAATAGATCTAATCAGGAATACTATAATTTACCACATTCATTTTGCACTATAGGGCATGATAACAGAAGATTAGGCAGTATGGGCCGGATCCAGAACTACTTCCGTCTTCCATAGACGGCCGTAATTCAATGAACAATAGCTACTGCACATGCGTAGTAGCTATTGTACATAATCCGTGTATTGTTTCGATACGTAGATTGTGTATATGTGGTCTAAAAGACTGCATATACGCAATCTACGTATCAAAACGATACGCAGATTAAGTACAATAGCTACTACGCATGTGCAGTAGCTATTGTTCATTGAATTACGGCCGTCTATGGAAGACGGACGTAGTTCTGGATCAGGCCCTATGACAGTAACACTTTACTATACTTATTATATGGCATTTGTCCAGTTTAGTATGCAAACAGACATGTTCTGCTATGGCTGACTTTACTTTAAAGATATTTGCTTTAAAATTAGTTTACTTAGTTGGAAAGCAGAACCGTGAAGCTAAAATGACTTAAATCGGTTACCACAATGTTAGTGTTTATTTATACCCTGATTATGAATATCCCACATAATGGGCCTGATCCAGAACAACGCTTTGGAGCGAATTTACGTGTGGCGGAGACGTAAAATCGCGGTTTTGTACGTGGGCCATTCACGTATGTGTCACGTAAATACTTACGTGTGGGCATGCCAATTTTACGTTACTCCAAAATACGTCTGAAATACGTGAAGTAGGCGGGGGGTTGTATTTAAAGTGTACAGTATGGGCGGGCTTAGCTGCGTAAATTCGTCTAGCCCATACGTACGTGTGCGTATGAATGCGGTTACGTTGGAAAAAGTTAAGGTAGGGTTTGGAAAGTGTATCTTGACAAAATACGTACGTTCAAGGGGTGTGCCGAGGGGAGTACGAACGAAAATACGCTACGCGAATAAACGTACGGCAAACGTAGTTCTGGATGTACCCCAGTGACACTATAGTAAATATATAATTAAAAAATATTATTAATATATAATCTGTTAATTTGTTTGATAATCTTACCATGCTGCTTTAATTGTTTTGTTGTTTAGTATTAATATGCAAATAAACCATTACACCTGAGTAAGAGATTGCTGAAGTATAAAAAGAGTCTAGACCTAGGGGGCGGATTCAGATTTAATAATGTACGTGGACTTACGCAAGCCGTGCATGTGTGCGCCAGAAGTTACGCAATGGATCTCCATATGGACGGAACGCTGTTGCGTCTGCGTGGAGGTCTGTACATCAGGGTGTCCCTTGCCTTCCACATGGTAAAGCGCCCTGCAGAGGGGGGGTTTTCCATGCAGACCAGGCAAAGGGGGCGGCTTTAGACTGCTAGGTATGGTATGGTATGGTATCCGTATGTGGCAGTTAAGGTATGGTTATGGTAGGGTTGTGCCCATAATTCTGTACGAGAAAGGGGAGTAAACTCCCCTCTTTTATACGGAGCTTCAGACCTCTGCATGTATGTATCACGTATGGAGGTCTCGATACGGCCCGCCCTAGGTTATTATTTTAATCATTAGTCAGTGACTATCGATGTGAAAGGGAAGTTCTCAGCAACATAGCAGCAAAGCAGTGGAGCTGCTGTGACATTTAATGGTCTCCGTCTCGCTATACAACATGTTCAGATTTAAAAGTATAATTTTACTTTAAGCTGTTTTGTCTTCTTGTAAGAAGAATGTGTTGGACAACCACAAAGAAATGAAAGCCGAGTGAAAGTTTATAAGATTTTGCAAGCTACTATTCTTCATGCTTACGCTTTAACCACAGAATTCAGTCACAGGATGTGTGGAGTACAGACACAATCTTCATCTCAGGCTTTCAGGCTTTTTTATTCCTGCATACCACTTGGTTATCTTTTGTATCTAGTGTGTTTGTTGTATTATTTAGACAGGCAGTACATATTACATATGTGCCTCTGCTTATCATTCATCATTCAAGGAATATGGGATATATATCTAGTGCAGGTCTGGCCAACTTGTGGCTCTCTAGGTGTTGTGAAACTACAAGTTCCAGCATGCTTTGTCAGGTATCAGCTCTGGGCATGCAGTCAAAGCATGCTGGGACTCGTAGTTTCACAACACCAGGTTGGCCAGGCCTGATCTAGTGAGTCATGTGCATTGCACTCCCCTTGGTCGTACTTACTCTTTCCGTCTTACGCCCAGCAAACCCTGACCTAACTTTTCTGATCGTAACTGCGGGCAACGTAAGCTCCTTCCGTAGTTACGACGCTTAGCACGCCCATACTGTACGATTTAAATGCCTCACCCCGCCCTCGGTGCGTATTTACGAAAATCGTATGCCAGGCACGCCCCCTTGACCGTAGTTACAAGCTGGCACGCTCAAGGCCGCTCAGAATTTCTGAGCGTAAGATGAGCGTAATATCCGCCCCGCGCATGTGCAGTAAGTACAAATGGCCGTTTTTACGCTTCCGATCATCGTAAAAATGCACACGAGCGTAGGTCTGGATCAGACCCAAAGGACCTGATCCAGAGTTTAAGCGCAGTGGATGCGCCAATCTGCTGCTCAAACTGCACCCTATCCAGAATTCGGTAATGAGCAACTTTGGATAGGACTTGCTGAGAATCGCCATTCGTTTGGGCTGCGGATGTGAGGTGTAATGCAGCAGCCTATCCAGGTTTGCAGAAGGATTTGTAACTTTTTGGCTTTACAATGAAATAAAGCCCCAATAAGATATATATAAATATTGAAATAAATGCCTAAGCAGAATCTGCAGCAATACCCTGCTATTTAGGCTTAAAAAAATCACAATAGTGTAGGTATGAGAGGAAATGTTTTTAAAAACTTAACTGATGCTTAAATTTAACCTTTTAATATTTGTTACATGTGTAGAACTGAGTTTTTTACAGGAATAATCTCCTCTGTTTTACACATATACCAGCCCTGAGGTGCTGTAAAATTTTAGGGGAAGTGCAGAGAACCTGACCTACTACTGCGCTCGCAACAGCACTAAGCAGCACACTTTCTCATTTAAATATAGTGGAACATACTTACGGAAGGGTAGCTCTCTGTCTGTCTTTCTTGCTTACACCCATTCTGCACATGTGCAGTGTGAAAACCTGATGGGATTACACCTAAAAAATAGGTGAGCACAGCTCTGGATCAGATCCAAAATTGAAATCGTCTGTACAGCTGCATGTATGGTCCAGAAAGGTATGTGGACTTGTGATCATTTTGATGACAGAATTTGGCCTGTTCTGGCATGTGACTTGTTTATTACCGAGGTCAGGGTTATTGGTGTCTTAAGCCTGTGTTCAGTCATGTAGCTGGCGATGGCGATTCACCTGAAAATGGTCTTTATCTTCTGAAAACGAAGGCATCGCCATTTACCATGCAATGATCACCTTGGAAACCATGGCGATCATTAGCATTGCTCCCCTGATTACCGGCTCGCTCTAACGAATGCGTCCACAAAAGTTAGCCAATGCGCGTGTGCTGGGACCTCATTTACGAGCGTACCCGAACATCTCCGGCAAAAGTTCCGCAGACCATCACGAGGCGCAGCAAGCCTGGCTGCTATCATTAGCGCTGGATGTGCTAATGATAGTAAATGGACCCCAATATTACCTAGAAAGCTGAGTAATAAACAAACATTCCCCCCCAACTTAACACCTTGTTTAATACTCAGCCCCCCCACACCATCTAGCCTCACATATTTTTTTATGATTAAGTTACATATATCATTTTTATGTTCCACATATTAGCAAGACCCATAAGTAGATTTTACAGTGTCTTAATACGTTCTACATAAACATACTTTATAATAGATTACTGATAACATTAACTACTGTTTACAATGAATCAATAAATAGCTATTTAGCGCTACCGACTGTGTTATTATTACCAAATCCTCCAAAAAAGACGAATAAATAAATAAAGAGCGCTTGTGTAAGGGTATAAATATATTTAAAAAAGACTAATTAAAAGTTAACTTCTCAATAAAAAATCCTGCTATATGCCATTGTATATTCACATATCGTACATACATCATATACAGAAAGATCAGTTGTCCCACCATAGGATAGGACTTTTAGCAAGCCCTCCGTTGCACGATGGTATCAGTCCACACTTCCTAGTGGGAGCTTCCATGTTGTAAATCACAATTGAAAGTTATGTATATACGGCCACACCTGTGTAGTAGCACATCCGTAATGAAATTGGGTAGAAGTATGACTTTTTTGCATATTTTATCAAAGTTTAGTACGATCTTTAATTGCACATATTGATAATCCTGGAATTCAATTTATGTATCAGAGGCAAAAGTCTTGTAGTAATAGTCTAAGAGCACACATCCAGATCACCAATGTTGGTCTAAACATCCAATGGGTATTAGGAAGCACAGGTGGTTGCAGATATAACGTACCAATCCTTGGATGTAAACAGTTATAGCCAGATGAAATAAATATTAAGTACCTTCATGTTATATTGTGGCTCACTGACACTTCGGGAGAACCTCCCCTCCATCTGCCAGTCCAGGTCCTGGGAGCTCATTGCCGGCAGTAGAATGAGCCTCTCCTCCAACAGCTGATTCAGACTGCAAGTGCCCGGTATAGAGGTCGGCAATGAAGATTTGTGGCACTCTTGCTATATTATGCCTCTCATCATGTGAAAGATATTAGCCAGGAACACCAGGATCTTTCTCAAATAGTCTCACACTGCAGGATCATAAGTAATCGACACACGCGTTTCTTCGTCTACATTGACGATTTCTTCAGAGAGAATTGTGAATCTTGTGAATTACGGTTTTACAAAGCATTGTGGGAGTATTGTTCTTATCAAGTCTAATTTCCGTGATAACAATGCTTCACATAACCTGCAAATGATATTTATGTAATGGGCACATTTAGATATCAAAACTCAATGTTGTTACTCTCAATGCATCAATTACCCTTTAAAGGATTAATTACACCATGTCCAAGGACACAGAAACATTGGGACAGAATAGTCTATATTTTGGTATGAAAGTCCGAAATCACAGACTAATCATAGTGGACTAATGTGAACGTGTGTATATTCTAACACCATGTGATTGTTTATCAGATGTGCCATTGCAGCTTCCAATAGGCAATATGTTTAGACTCATCTGTCTATTGGGTCTAATTCTGTGACTATTTCAGGGTTGCCAATTCTCCCGGTATCCCGGGAGAGCCATCAAATCTCCTGCAGTGGACTTGAGGCTGTGATTTCATGTAAACCACAGCCTCAAGTCCTGTCTCCCTGCCTACCAACACTACCATTCGTAGTGTTAATAGAGACTGAGCAGGATTTGATGATGTAATTAGCGTCATCATGCCTTGTCCCATCCCTAGTAATACTATTAAAACTGTTATTGATGGTCAGGGGTCACAATTTCTTTGGGACACAATTTTCATAAATCACGCCTCGCCCCCATACAAGCCTCTATCTCTCTCCTCCGGAATCTCCCAGAGGGAAGCATTGAAAAGCCGACAGGCCTGGCCTATTTGTATTTTGTGTAATTTGTGTTTCAGTGTGTGTCAGTTTGGAACTATGTGAAAGGCTTTTGTAAGAAATGAAGTGTTTGGAGAATACTGCATAGACTTACATTTTGGGTAATTTAACGTGTATATATTTGAATTAGATTCAGGGATTAATATTATAAGGTGAAACAATGAAAGCTTAGAAATCCGTTGCCGACTGTTATGTTGAAAGGTCAAATTAACTACAGGTCAAAATGTCGACAGTTGAGTATTATGTTTGTATGACATATTGGGGCGTATTCACAAATGCGTGTGTATAAAGTACGCAAATTTACGCACATACGTGGCAAGGCAACACCCATGACACCCCCACACGGCCGGTTTTTCGGTGACTTACTCGTCCATAGGGCATCCTTAATTCTACGTGTGTAGTTAGGTGCGAATTTTCCTTCCATACGTGCGTACATGATTAACCACGCCCATATTAGTCCATTTAAATACCTCCCCCCACCCACTTTCACTAATCTACACACGTACGGAAGACAACCACGCTCCTCCGTACGTATGTCACTAAGTCCGATTTAGAAATCTGGCCGTAATGGTCTTCCGTGCCTAAATCCTACATAGCTTTCGTAAAAAAAAGTAAGTATGTGCAGCTCTACCATACCTTTAAAATATGCACGGGAAAAGTAGCAAAATCGTGAATATGTGTGAATCCGGTCCATATATTACATATACTGTATATTATTACATTTCCGACATTTTTTACAAGCCGTCTGCATTACATTAAGTTTACAGATGTTACAAACAAATAATAACATAATACTCAATTGACATTTTAACTATGGACATTACAAACCAGACCATCTATTATCGACCTTTTGCAGTCTCAGTATCCTATCCTCAGGTATCAACCATGTGTAGATGTTTCAGATGAACAAACATTGGGTTTGGGATACCAGCTGTGTTCACTTCCTATCCTTCTGAATAGCTATATCTTTACATTAGTATTGTGTGACATGTCATGATCTGGTGACAGTGTCACAAGATATTTAGTTTTTTTTCCATGTTTCTACTTCAAAAAATATCTTGTTGCATCCTATCACTTTAACCTCTAAATCATGTAAGTGATACTGTAAAAAACAAGCAGTGTTATCTGGCAGAGTTTTCAGTTTGACACAATGGGCCCAATTCAGTTGTCCGTGAAGCCAGGAAAAAGAGCCTATTCCTGTCTATTACAGTAAGGAAAATTAGCAAATTTTAATGCGTAACTCTATGAGATGCGTATTAAAATCCGCAAAGTAGATTAGTGAAAAAGCCACCGCAATCAGACTTCTCGGTCAATTAAATGGGGCCCATTGAGTGTTTCCATCAGGTATTAATCGGTTTAACTGACATTTATTTAATAGAAAAAGTCCTAGAAAAGTCCTAGAAGCTTTTTATTCAGAAATAAAGTTCCTTAATAACTGAAGTGAAAGTTGGTGGGTGAATGTGGTATGTCTATATGATCACAGATTTAATGGTAATACAAATAACGGGGCTGATCCAGACCTACGCCGATGCGCTGTGCGTACTAACGCACAACGTATCGGCATGCACTCCCCCCGACACTCCCCCCTGTCCCATCGTATTTACCCTCGCTTATGCTGGCTGAAGGCTACCCTAACTTCAGCCGGCGTAAGCGAGGGTAAATACGCTGGGACAGGAGCATATTTACTAAAACACCTCCCTCCCTCATTAAACTACTTCCACCCGCCTACCTACACTAAGCTTTGTGTAGTAACGGCAAAGGACGGCCCCTCAGCCATTACTACGGACGCACAATCCTTTTCATATGGCGGGCGGAGCATGTCTGGATCAGCCCCAATTATGTTAAACAGCTGGACACTGTTTTTGGTGTATCATTAGTCCATACATTAGTATTCTAGTGGGAAATCAGAATAGCTCTTTAAATAAAAATGAAACAGCAGTTTACAATACCATACCAATAGTGGCTGCAACCGAAAAGAAGCTGCGATCAGATCTCACAGGATATTATGTTGTGTGGAAGCTCTTACAGGCAAAACCGAGTTCCCATGGTGGCTTGTGACTTTGGCTGATTTCCTATGAGTTAAAGAAGAGGAAGTGGTAAAGAAATGTTTAAAGGCAGATGAAATGATGCTTTTCTTGCCTAAAAATATATGAAATACTGTAATTGTATTGTACCATAATGCAACACGAAAGTGATGTGTAACTTTGCCAGGCAATAAACAACA
>WWET01000792.1:70590-88702 GCA_011038615.1 Limnodynastes dumerilii | reverse complement strand
TGTATCTGGGCAGTGATTCTTTATTATTAGTATGTATCTGGGCAGTGATTCTTTATTATTAGTGATTGGGGCAGTGATTCTTTATTAGTATGTATCTGGGCAGTGATTCTTTATTATTAGTAGTGATCTGGGCAGTGATTCTTTATTATTAGTGATCGGGGCAGTGATTCTTTATTATTAGTGATCGGGGCAGTCATTCTTTATTATTAGTGTGTATCTGAGCAGTTATTCTTTATTATTAGTGATCGGAGCAGTCATTCTTTATTATTAGTGATAGGGGAAGTGATTCTTTATTATTAGTATGTATCTGGGCAGTGATTCTTTATTATTAGTGAGTGATTCTTTATTATTAGTATGTATCTGGGCAGTGATTCTTTATTATTAGTGATCGGGGCAGTCATTCTTTATTATTAGTGTGTTTCTGGGCAGTCATTCTTTATTATTAGTGATTGGGGCAGTGATTCTTTATTTTTAGTATGTATCTGGACAGTGATTCTTTATTATAAGTGATCGGAACAGTCATTCTTTATTAGTATTGATCGGGACAGTCATTCTTTATTATTAGTGTGTATCTGGGCAGTTATTCTTTATTATTCGTGATCGGGGCAGTGATTATTATTGATCGGAGCAGTCATTCTTTATTATTATGTACCAGGGGCTTAATTTACGTAAGTATGTTTAGGGGGGACAAAATGTGTGCGACGGAAAGCCATTAACCCTTGGCATGCTGCCACATATGGTACTATCAGGCACAGCATACTTTGTAATACATGGGCATGTTGTGTCTTATAGTACTATATGCTTCAGCATGCTAAGGGTTAATAGCATATCGTGGCAGGGGATTTTAAAGGGCATTTTTTACTAATTTAAAAAGATTTAAACCTTTGTAAAAAGTTTGTTATTAAAGGGCACGGTGTCTTGCAATTTTGTAAGTGTTCATTCGCTGCAATTACAAGCTTAATCGCTGCTATTAAACCCTTTAAAAATTGCCACAAATGGTTGTAGTTTATAAATCGACAGGGGAAACTCACCTCTTAGTAAATCACTGCCAAACTACAGCGATGTGCAGCGACTTTTTTCAGCAATTTTTTTTTTGTAAATTCAGCTAGTTTACTATTCCCCCCCAAAAAAATCGCCCAAAAATTTGATTTCAATGAAATAGACTTTAGTAAATTTACCCCCATGAGACAGGATTATCACTACCTAACAAAAGAAAGGGATGAGCATAACATAATAAAACATAATAAAACATATAACCCAAACATAGCCTGAAGAGGAATGTGGAACAAAACCCAAATAATAATCAGCATATTGCCATTTATCCCAGATTTTCTAACACTTGTCAGGGCATCCCTGATTATAGTCTACAAAGGGCATGCGCAGTACCATTTTTCTGCAGACTTCAAAATGTAGCGTACACAAGTCTGCAGACTTCTCTATTGTGAATAAGGTCCAATGTGCTCCGTATCAATAACAAGGAGCAGGTTTTATACCGAATAAACATAAAGGGCAACCCTGGTTCCCCCAGAACTGAACCATCAGACCAGATGCTCCATCTCAATCTCCTTTAATTCAGGCTAGGTAGAATTATTCAAATACTATAGTAAACTGTTACCGCAACAAACTCAAATTAATACAATGCCGTCTATACGATGTAAGGAAAGGAAACTCTATAGGGCAATCTTAGCCACAATATAGAAAAAAGCGCTGCTACTTTAGATAGCAAAAAGTTACTATTCATTACTCAGACACAATTCAACATGATAGAATGTATCAAAAAGTTTTTTAATTAACAATAAGTTAATGTTACATGGCGAATTTTCAATGATAAAAATGACCAATTATGCATCATTTACTAACTAACAGGAAAACTGCAGAAAATTTATACAAATTCAAACCACCAAGAAATCCCGCTATCTAAGGAGAAAAAGCGCCGCACACTCACCCTATACAAACAACTAGCAGCCTCACAGCCTGCGCTTCTCCCTTCCGGGTGGTACACTGCCCCTCTCCTATTCTACAAAACATTCGGGTTGTGGTGGAAAGAAAAAAGAAGTGCAGGAGCATCGGTCGTGCAAGGCACTCACTCCGGTGCACCAGAGCTGAGCAGAGGTCCGACGTACGTTTCGCCAGTAAAGGCTTTGTCAAAAACTTTGTTAAAACTTACTACACTAGATTGTCCCCCTTTTCTTTCTTTCAAGTGACAGTGTTGATTTAATTTTATTCATTGAAAGCTGCCTGCCATCTGATATGTTAAGGTGTTTTATAGTAGAGAAATTGATTCCTTGAATATTAAAAGTATTAGGTGGTATAGTGCAGAATTGTCTAGGGGTTTTTGTAACATTTCTTGAGACTAGTTTATTGGGGTGGTAGACCCCAATATCTCAGATATTCTGCAGCTTATACCTAAAGCGCAAGATTTTTTATAATAATTTATTATACCACAGTATATTGTCCCCGGCAACTCTATGTCTACAGTATATATTTTAGCAGTATTAATTGTATATTCAGAAAATGAACTATATTTATGTGAACACTTGATTATATTTGTCATTGCTATAATCGCATTCTGTGCTCATTTTTTATTTTTAGTAAAACAATGTGCATTTCATAGTGTAACATAATTTTCTCAGAATTTCAAATGAATGACACTAATGTTCTGTTGGTTAGATTTTGTTATACTTGCTAGGAAGAAAAAAATGATAAGGCATTATTTGTGGGTTCTATAAAAACTGCATTTTGGCAGTTCAGTCATTCTAATTATCAGGTAAAATAAAACATAATGAACAAGTGGCCACACGTTTCACTTGCAATAAATAGTATTTTGAGGATATCAAAAACAAACCTTCTGACCTTTACTTTCTATAAAAATTATTAGGACATATGTTTACTAACCTATTTATATGCAGTAAAAAATGGGAAACTGACAAGAATAGATGTGCGCATAGTGCACTGTTTAAACTTCAGTCTGTGAACAACAAGCAACCATTGTTTAAAGTAATTGGACTGGATCCAGACTTAAGTAAGTGCTTGAAATTAGTTACTCCTGGGCTAAACCATGTTGATTGCAGGGGAGACATATTTCATCTGTTGCAAACAGTATTAGAGTTGAGAGGTGATGTTTCCTATCACAAGTCTAAATAACAGTGTGAAAGTAAAGCTGGTCAGTATATGTGCGCAGTAAGCAATTCAAAGATTCAACATGGTTTAGCACAGGAGTTACTAATTTCAAGTACTTACTTAAGTCTGGATCCAGCCCATTGACACATTTAGTTGCCCAGTTAACTATTAATTCAGTCTAAAGAAGCTTTAACTATAGTAGAAGCATCTGCTAACCATTTAGAACCCAATCCAGCAAGGCCAAATTGCATGTTGAGAGCAGTCTCCATGAAGTTTGGAGATACACAAACAACCTGATTTAGGGTTGTGCTTACACCATTTTTTAGGTGTAAGTGCAGTGTGTATTAGAACTGCACATGTGCAGAACGGGACAGAACACAAAGTAACTAATCCACCTGTGTTCGCTTCCATGTGCTCTGTACTAGTGGAACGTGGTATTCTGCTATACTTAAATGAGAAAGTGGGGATTTTAGTGCTGCTATGAGCATGGCAGCAAACCAGATTCCCTGCTTGGGGCTGGTGTAAGTTTGTGATGGGGAGATTTTCATTCATGAAATGCCCCTCTTCTTAGTTATACACACACAGCCAGTGGCAGACCTACATTTTTGGGACACTGAAACATTAAATGTTTTGGGAGGCCCTTCACAACAAGCAACAATAGGGCAAGATTCAACAGTGTCCAAAGGCCTAAATGGCTGAGAATGGGCTGGTGGGGGGGGAGTCCTTGAAAATGGGCCATACAGTGAGCCCTGGCCTTTCCATCAGCAACGAGGTCTGGGTAACCGCTGTTATCTTTTTCAATGCACACAGAGACACTGACAACAGCTCTCTATTCTGCACCTGGCCTTATCATAAGAAACTATTCTCTGGTCGGAGTGGTAGATAGAGCGTCTGCCAACTAGCACTGATCAGGGGTGATTTCCAGGATAGTCAAAAAACCCTCCTGTGTAGAGCATATTCTTAGGTCAATATTAAGTACTTCAACCCATTGGCTTATAATTCTATCAATGAAATAACCTTATTTTATTTTGTTGAAAAATTATCTCTTGATAATGGCTAAAAAAGGGATTAAGGGCCTTGAACCTTCATAAATTACATAGTAGATCCACCAGCCTTACAAACCCTATAAATATTTAACTGTTAACTTTAAGAATAAAAAATGTTTAAAAACACACACTTGGATTATACTACAATGTACTGACTATTTTATTTTTTTAGCCTGAATAGCAGACAATAAGACATATGATATTTACAATAATATTACACAATTGGTATGTCAAGCAAGGTAAAGAAAATGCCCCAGCAACACTGTCATTAACTGTTACACGGTGCCGCCTGCCTCGGGCAGCGTGTAATGAAATCTCCTCTGCAGCCGGTCCTGCTCTCACCTCCGAGGTGGTTACATGCCATCGCCTGCCTCAGGCAGCGTGTAACAAAGTCCCCGCTCCAATCTGCCATCCTCCTGCCTCAGATACATCGGCGATCTCCGGCACACGGCGCACCTTCACCATTAGACGTTGCATCTACCGACGTCAAAGTGCCGCCTCATTATCGTTTTTCTGGTGATCGCAGTAAATTTCAGCAATTCAAGAACAGCTGCCTCCTGTACTTTCAACTCAGGCCCAACTCATCTGGTAATGAACTTCAATGGGTGGGCCTTATTATTTCACTCCTCCAAGGAGATCCTTAAACCTGGGCTTTCAGCCTCCCTTAGGAAGATCCTGCCAAGCTGACTGTGGAAGCTTTCTTCAAGGCCTTGGGACTGATTTATGATGACCCTGATCGCATGGCTACCGCAGATGCCAAAATTAGAACCATCCGTCAGGGACGACACACTGCCGAAGAATATGCTACTGAGTTTCGCTGCTGGGCTACAGGCTGCCAGTGGAATGACCCTGCTCTCCAAAGTCAGTTCTGGGTGGGCCTCTCTGAACAGCTCAAAAATGCCCTGGTACAGTTTCCCATTCCTGCGAACCTAGAAGACCTTATGTTGCTCACCATGAAGGCAGATAGTCGATTACAGAAATGTCGTACTGAATGGGATTCCTTCCCGAATACTCCTCCGGCCTACACGCTCCCAGCTTCTCCTGTGGATGAGGAACCTATGCAACTAGGATCTCTTAAATTGTCTTGACACGAGAGCAATCATCGTCGAGCGATGGGCCTTTGTTTTTATTGTGGAGGCTGTGGACATAAGGCCGACCAATGCCCCAACAAAGCCCCACCGGCGGGTAACGCTTAAACCAGGCAGATATGGGAGAGGTCCGTCTGGGAGTACAACTAATCTCCTCCCAAAACTCTTTGATTATTCCCGCTCGTGTGAGAGCTGGGGTCCCTAGCCTGGACACTACTGCCTTCATTGATAGCGGTGCAGCGAGCAACTTCCTGGACATCGATCTTGCACAGCTATGGAGGCTTACCTGGAAGGAACTTCCCACACCTATTATGGCCTGTGGTCTCGGTGGCCAACCACTTTCCGGGGGCTGCATTACCAAATCCATAGAAACTCTGCATCTCACAGTTGGAGTCTGCCATTCTGAGAGAATCGAGTTCCTCCTTATGCATTGTCCATCGACCTCTCTCATCTTGGGGCACCCAAGGCTTCTTAAACACAATCCTCATATTGATTGGATTAAAGGATTGGATTATTCGCTAGAGTGAGTCGTATGGCACCTCCTGTCTAACCTTACCTGTCCGTACTATTCAGATTTCCGAACACAGACTCCCTCCTCAATATTACTCTTATCTTGATGTCTTTTCCATGCAGTCGGTAGAGCTTTTACCTCCTCACAGGTTGTACGACTGCGCTATTGAGTTCATTCCCAGGGCAAAATTCCCATGAGGTCGTCTGTTCTCATTATCTTGTCTGGAAACAGAGGCTATGGACGAGTATATCAAGGACAACCTGGCTAGACGGTTTATCCGTCCATCCAAATCACCTGTAGGAGCAGGATTCTTCTTTGTACAGAAAAAAGACGGAACCCTAAGACCCTGTGTCGATTATTGCAGTCTAAACAAAGTGACTGTTCGCAACTCCTATCCTTTACCACTAATGTCACATCTATTCGATCAATTTAAAGGAGCTACCGTGTACACTAGAATCGACCTAAGAGGTGCCTATAATATCATCCGAATTTGAGAGGGGAATTAATGGAAAATGGATTTTAACACACACTTGGGCCACTACGAATACCTGGTAATGCCATTCGGACTCTGCAATGCCCTAGCTGTAATTCAAGATTTTATCAATGATGTTCGGGACTTTCTGGGAAAATTCATAGTGGTCTATTTAGATGACATCCTCATATTCTCCCCCTCATTGCATCTGCCCAGATCCCATGTGGCTCAAGTTCTGTCTTGTCTCCGGGAAAACTCTTTATTCGCCAAACTCGAAAAATGCGAATTTGAAACGTCACAAGTAGTATTCCTTGGGTACGTCATGTCGCCTGAAGGTTTTAAGATGGACCCAGACAAGGTCAAAGCCATCCTGGATTGGACTCAGCCAGCAGATCTTAAAGCCGTGCAATGTTTTCAAGGGTTTGCTAACTACTACAGACGCTTGTCAAGAACTTCTCTAACTTGATATCCCCTATTTCAGACCTGTGTAAAAAGACAGCTGATCCCAAAAATTGGGGACGATCAGCAGTTGAGCCCTTTCATAAACTCAAGAAAGCATTTATTACAGCTCCCATCTTACATCATCCTCGTCCAGAATTACCTTTCATTGTGGAGGTCGACGCATCTGATGTTGGCGCAGGAGCTGTTTTCTTGCAAAAAGACCTGGAGGACTCTAGGCTTCATTCATGTGCCTTTTCTAAAAAATTCTCCAATGCAGAAAAAAATTATGACATTGGCAATAGAGACCTTTTGGCTATCAAGCTGACCATTGAATAATGGAGGCACTGGGTGGAGGGGGCTGTTCATGTTGTTACAGTATTAACTAATCACAAGAACATCGCATTCATAGAATCGGCCAAAAGGCTCAATCCTAGGCAAGCCAGATGGGCATTATTCTTTACCCGTTTTCACTTTGTGATTACTTAGCGGCCTGGATCGTTAAACAAGAATGCGGATGTCCTTTCACGTTCCTTCCTCCCGGAGCATGACCTCCCGCCCCCTCAGTTACCTATTGTCCCCAACTCAGCTATAATTGCCGGACTCACACAAGACCTCCATATTCGCCTTCAGCAGGCCCAAGACCTAGCTCCTCTTCAAAAGCCGCCCCATTTTATATTTGTTCTAGCTAGTCTAATTAAATCAGTGATCACCGAGTGCCATTCCTACAGATCAGCCAGGCATCCTGGGATTCAAAAAACTATAGATCTTTTCTCTCGTACAGTCTGGTGGCCTTCCATGCATCGTGATGTGGAGGAATTCGTGGTGGCTTGTTCAGTTTGTGCGATTAACAAGTCTCTTAGGTCAGCACCCATTGGCCCTCTTCAACTGCTATCCATTCCCAGAAGACCTTGGTCACATCTTTCTATGGACATCATTACTGAACTTCCTGAATCTGCTGGTTGTCATTTGGGTCATAGTTGACCGCTTTAGTAAAATGGCCCACTTCGTTCCCTTGTCAGGATTACCATGTGCCAAAATCTTAGTTGATTTATTCATTCTTCATATTATTCGTCTTCATGGTTTACCCGAAAGATATTGTGTCTGATCGAGGCCCTCAATTTATTGCTTATTTTGCAAATTTTGGAAGTCTTTTTGCAAAATGCTCGGTGTTAACATCAGTCTTTCTTCAGGATACCATCCTCAATCAAATGGTCAAAGTGAGCAGGTCAACCAGGTACTGGAGCAATATCTTCGTTACTCCTTCCGCTATCAAGACGACTGGAATCCCAATCTACCTTGGGCGGAATTCTCATATAACAACTCGGCCCATTCTTCCACTAGAACCTCTCATTTTACTGTGTGTTGGGCTACCATCCTAGAGCTGCCTCTCTAGTATCTGACACCTCTTCTTCATGTCCAGAAATTCAAGAAAGTGCTAGACATCTCAAATCCATATGGAAAAAAGTCAGGTCTTCAATATTTCAAAACATTCTCCGAACTAAAAACAGGGTGGATTGGCACAGGCTTAATTGCTCTTTTAAGGTTGGGGATAGAGTGGGGTTATCGACCAAGAATCTTCGTATACTCCAACCTTTCAGAAAACCGGGACCTCGCTTTATTGGGCCATTTCAGATCATCAAAAAATCAGTCCAGTGGCATTTAGGCTCAAACTCCCTAGGAGTTTAAGGATTCCCAACCCTTTCACTCTTCTCTCCTCAAACCCTTCCACACCTCCAAGAGATTTACTGGAACCACTCTTTCTCGGCCACCTCCAGTCATGATTGATGACCACAAAGAATTTCAAATTGAATACATTCTTGACTCTAAAAGAATTTGTGGATACCTCTTTTACCTCCTTCATTGGAAAGGTTATGGCCTGGAAGAAATGGAATGCGTCAATGAAAGAAATGTTCATGCAGAAGACCTCATCAGAAAATTTAACACTAGATTTCCCCCCAAACCAGGTCCTAGGGGCTCCTTGGCCCCTCATCAGGGGGGGGGGGTACTGCTACATGCTGCCGCCTACCTCGGGCAGCATGTAATTAAATCTCCTCTGAAGCCGGTCCTGATCTCACCTGAAATGGTTACACACCGGCACCTGCCTCGGGTGGTGTGTAACAAAGTGCCCGCTCCAGCCTGCTTACCTCCTGCCTCGGATACAGCGCTGATCTCCGACACACGCCGCACCTTCTCCCATGGGCACCGCAATCATCCACGCAGTACGTCCCGGCTGTTGCCTAGCAACCAAGACGCGAGCCAATCAAGAGAGTGTGTGTTTCTATCTTTTCTCCAGTGCATCCCGGCGCTCTCCTAGAGACAGGACAAGCCCCAATCAGCACAGTGGCGCACTCTGGCTCTCTTCTCATTGGTCTCTACTCCTTTAAAGCCCAGGCAGCTGCTGCAGGTAGTTGCCGGTTATAGCCTCTTGCTACCTGTGCTTTTCTATTCTCCGTTTCTCTCTTTTTTGCCTCTTGTCTCTTGCCTTGCTTTTTGCCTTTTGCCTGTGCCTTTCTGCTGACTCCTGAGTGCCCTTTTCCTAGTTGACCCTCGTGCTCCATCTGTTCTCCCTTCCTTGCCTTGCTCCCTGCCTCAGTTTGCCTGTGAGTGTCTTGGTGTGTTTGTGTAAGTATGAGCCCCAGTTTTGTCTCTCACTGTTTGTCCATTGTTTGGTACATTTCCTGGGTTTCTCTCTAGTCTGTCTCTGTGTTCTTACCCACATGCATAGGAGTTGTCCGCCGGGGGCCGTGACCTGCCTTTGTCCTGCAGCCCAGACTGTCCCCACCATTAGGGGCTCCAGTGAACACCAGGCTCTGGTTAGACACCGCACCCTGGTGGGCAGTATCCTAACAGTAACCCGTAACAGACTATACCATTCTATCTGTAAAATAAAACACAGAAATGTCTGTTACACATATTTGCAAATATATAATAAGCCACCAGCCACTGTCAAAGCTTATGGTGGTCCTAACTCTAACAATGAGAGTCCCAATGTTGGGTCATACAGTATATATATGTATCTTCTAGCAACAGAAACAAATGAAAGGAAATGCCTCAGTAACACTGCCATTAACCGGTAACAGACTATACCATTCTGTCTGTAAAATAAAATGCAGAAATGTCCGTTATACATATTTGAAAATATATGATAAGCCACCAGCCACCATCAAGCAAGTCAAGTCAATCATAAGTAACAATGTTACATTTGGTACAAATTGCATCGTCAATAATATAAATGATACTCAAGGGAAAAAAGAGAAAAAAGTAACTTTCTGGACGCAGCTGCTCACACTTCAAAGGTACCACCATTGAAGAAACCGATATCCTGGGAGATCTAACCAGGCTCCATTGCAATGAAGGGATCATTCATGAAGACTCTAGCTTTATACCAATTACTGTGTCTGAAATAAGCATGGATTTGTGCTTTAATGCTGGGAGGTTGAAGGTTAATAAAGGCTTGCCAGGTCTCAAAAAATGACGGCGCGGGTTTCTTTGCTTAGAGAGGATTCCACCCAATCTATTCTAAACACAAAAAAAGAGCTTGTTTTTAAACAATGACATAGACGGTGGTTCCTCCTTTACCCACATGTGTAAGATGCTCTTTCTGGCCACTGCTGATACCATTAATCACTGTTTCCTTTGACCCTTTTGCATACAGGAAGATTTGTGTTCACTACTAGTATCACCCATTCATCTGTCAACAGTACCCACAATGATAGGTTTGCCTGAGAGAATTGTATAACTGTATAACATGATTCCAAAATCTTTTAATGTAAACAACAAATCTCAGTGTCTGAAAGTCCCATCAGCAAACGTTGATGAGGAGTCAGGAACCCCCTGTGAAAGATAATAGAAAACATTTCTAGGTCCCTTAACTTCCCCCTCTCCCTCTGGTCCCTTATTGCCCTTCCCCGCTGTCCCACTCATAGATCTAGTTTAGTTATTCATATACTGCTTAGGGTGTTGATTGTTAAAACATTTCTCTATAGGAACCTGCAGTGATAGTAGTGATAGAACATGTAATTGCCTTCATAACTGTGTCTATGCTTAGATGTGGAAAAGTTTCAAGCCAGACCGACAACCCATTTTTCAACTGTGATATGATCTATAGCTTGATGTAGGTTCCTATAGTGCCTAGAAATTGCTTTTTTTGAATTTACTTTTGAGAGGTTGTGATAAAATCACATCTAAGGGGGTTAGAAATATCTGTTGGACTCAGAAGCCTTAGTACAGAGCTAACATAATGCTGAGCCAGATGCAAAGCTAATAAATGATTCAGTGGAACATCAAACTTACCAATAAGCCCAGCAATTGTGTGGGGTCTCATTGGGCCTGATCCAGAGCTACGAAATTGGCCGATTTCGAGCGAGCGTACGACCGTTTTTTGCGTATTTTCGTACGAAATTTCGCACTGCGCATGCCCAGTATGACAGTTTCCGATCGGCTGGACGACATGAGCGTATAGCGGTCGTATGGTGTGCGTATTTTTTGCTCAAGGGGCGTGCGTTTAATACGACGGTCGCCTGGGCGCTCGTTTTACTACACGGAGGCGGGGATAGCCATTTAAATTGTACAGTATGGGCGTGCTAAGCCCGTACGCTCAGCGTATTATGTGCGAAAATTCGTACGGCCGACGGTAGTACCCAGTGTAGGGTATAGCCGCCGTAAGCAGGTACTTTACTATGGGAGTGTTAGGGGCGTGCATGTTTATGAACTTTACTTTGGGGGTGTTGGGGGGGTGCATGTTTATTCGCATGGTCGAACGTACGCATTCGCCCGCCGTGCGAAATTTCGTAGCTCTGGATCAGGCCCATTGTATGTACATCCACCAGCTGATGAATATGGTGAATTCCCATCTAAAGCCAAGACTTAAAAGGGTATGAGGCGTGGCCATGCTGGAACCCTGCCTTAACCACCAAAGGAAGGAAAAGTGAGTGCTGACTATTAAGGTTACACTTGTGGCGGCTAGGGTGCCACACCTTCCAAGTACACATCAACAATGGGATTGAAAGCATTTCCTACATTAATTTATTATATATTAAGTGCTGTATTACACTTCTTAGCCTATTTTTTTTCAACAGTATTTTCCACTGTCCCAAAACTCAACAAGATTGATGTTCTATAGAAAATACAGAGAACTGAATAATACTTTTACTCCTTTTAGCCTTTGCCAATTTTTGCTGAACTGTTTAATAGGCTAAACCAGGCCTGGCCAACATGCAGATTTTCAGGGGCCGGATTTACTAATGGGCGAATTAGCCAGTGATTAAAAATCAACGCACATTTTCCTGCAAATTTGGTTCCCAAATCACCAGATTTACTAAGGGGCACTTGTTGCTGGTGATTTATAATCTCCAGTGATATATGGCGATCTTTCAAAGATTAAATTGCCGCAATTAATTAAAAAAATTAATAAAAATAATTCTAGTCACATTTTCTTTACAGGACTTGCTGCCTAAAGTACTAAAGTACTCCATACCAGATGCTAATAGTGAGATCAAGCCAGGGTTCAACAACACACTGAAGGCTGAAATTATCAGTATAACACTGTGTTGCTGACTTTATATTGCTAGAGATGTTGGTCTTGATTATACAATTTCTGCAAATAAATAAATGACATTTTCCATAAGGATTACTAGTGTTGCTAGGCACAGGGGCAGGACTTGACGTCGTGGTTTGCAAGAAATTACAGATACGGATATTCCGGGAGAGTCAGCAACCCTGGTATAACAATATAAAGCATGATTTGTTGCACTCACAAAGAAGCATGTATAATGACAACGAGACTGGTCCAAAGCTTAATTTACAAAACAGGTGCAAGTGTACAACTGAGCAAAACCAGGGGGGTTTAGGGGTGAAAATTAACATGAATTATGTTAGTTGCAGGATAAATACTTTTCTTCTGCACATAGAACTACTGTACTATTTATTAGCTAAGTGTAGGCTGCAAGGCCGTTTGACTGCTTTAGTGTCTAAATTTAAAGTGGATTAAGTTTAAGTGGAGGTTAATGTCGGAGTTACAACGGAGTTAAAAAGGAGGAAAACAGAGGAAACAGAACAATACTCTGCCCAAAAACGACTATAACAACAACAAACATTGAGGTATTTTCTATCTATCACCTGCATTTCATGGACACTCAATCTGGAAAACCACTCATGGATATTTCACAAAAAAAAAACACTTCAATGCTGCTTCTGGATACTACTTGGATCATCCATTATCCTAGCACTAAATTTCTCTGCAACCATATGTTGATAGTCAGAATTTTCATTATTTTACACAGGTTTCGCTTCTTGCAAAAATCTCTCCTATTTTCCTAACCTTTATCACTACTTTCTGCCTCCTAACTGTCATGGCCCTTGTCTCTCCATCCACCTCCCTCCTCTCTCACACCTTCTACCTCCCCACCCATCATATTCACCCCATACCGTCTCCCTCTCCTCCTTTAGGGTCTCCTTCCCTTTCCATACCCACCCTTACCACCCGTCCACGTCCAACCCCCCTCCCTCGTGCCTTACCTCGTTCCTGCAACCCCTCCAATCTAATACACATCACTCCTGTTCCCTCTCTCCCATTCTCTTGCGCTCTCTGGAATGCCAGATCCCTCTGCAAAAAGCTCACTGCCATCCATGACCTCTTCGGGCCTGATCCAGACCTACCATCGTAAGCGAAAATTCGTGAAAAAAAACGCACTACCCATGTGCAGTATGACAACTTCCGGTCGACTGAAGGACATGAGCGTACAGCGAGCGAATTTTCAGCATATTTTTCGCTCAAGGGGCGTGCGTTTTTTTACGACGATAGGCTGGACGCTCAAGTTACTACACAGAGGCGGGGATAGCCATTTAAATTGCACAGTATGGGCGTGCTAAAATCAGTACGACCAGCGTATGGGTACGAAAATTCGCACGTACGCTGGAAAATCTTAGGGTAGGGTTCAGCCGGCGTAAGCAGGTACAATCAATGGGAGTGTTATGGGCGTGAAAGTTTTTACGCCCGGGCGAACGTACGCTACGCTCGCGGGCGATTGCGGTCGTAGGTCTGGATCAGGCCCTTCATCTCCAACTCCTACAACTTTCTCACCATCACTGAAACATGGCTCTCAACCTCTGATACTACTTCCCCTGCTGCCCTCTCCTGTGGCGGTCTCTAGTTCTCCCACACCCCTAGACCTGGCAAACGCCCTGGCGGTGGTGTGGACATCCTCCTCTCCCCTTCTTGCACATTTACTGTCATAACACCTGAACCCTCTCTCACATTCACCTCCTTTGAGGTCCACTGCATTCGCATCTACCACCCAACCATCTCCGTGTTGCTGTTGTCTACCGCCCCCCTGGTCCCCACTCCAAATTCATTGATAACTTTGGAGCCTGGCTTGAAAAAAACCTCAGATCCCTTGCGCCTTTCACCTCATCCCTTGATCCCCTCCTCACACCCATTTTCAACATGTCCTGTGCCAATCTAGCCACCTCTCTACAATAATGCCTTCTCCTCTGCCCTTGATGCTACCTGCCCTCCCTCCTCAGTCTCCCTTTGCCGCAACAATCCACAACCCTGGCACTCACCTCTCACTTGGTTCCTAAAAAAAATGCTCCCGTGCTGCGGAGCGCCTCTGGAGGAAGTCCCGTTCCCTTGCAGACTTTCTCCACTTCAAGTTCATACTCTCCTCTTTTAGCTCTGCCCTCACACTCGCCAAGCAATCCTTCTTCAAGTCCCTCATCTCTTTCCTCCTTCTCTCCATTTATGCCTCTGATTTTGCCACTTTCTTCACTTCCAAGATGGACTCCATCAGGAGCAGCATCTCTTCTACCATCACCTCTCATCGACCTTCATCTTCACCCTCTCATCTCCTCCCCAGCTACCCACATCCCAACCTCAGCTGAGAAAGTCCACTCCCATCTTTTGTCATCATGTCCATCAACGTGCCCACTTGATCCCATCCCCTCTAATCTTCTCTAGTCTCTCTCTCTCTCCACCTGCTCTCATCTTGCCCACCTCTTCAACTTATCCCTCTCCACTGGCTTCTTCCCCACCCCTTTTAAACACGCTTTTGTCTCCCCCATCCTTAAAAAACCTAACCTTGACCCCACTTCACCCTCCAACTACCGACTTATCTCCATTCTGCCCTTCGCCTCCAAACTGCTTGAATGGCTTGTTTACAAGCATCTAATCGTCTACCTTGGTGACCACTCCACACTGGACCCTCTCAAATCCGGGTTCCACCCCCTGCACTCCACTGAAACTGCCCTGACTAAGTTCACAAATGATCTTCTTTCTACCAAATCAAAGGGCCACTTCACCCTGCTCATCCTCCTGGATCTATCGGCAGCCTTTGATTACTGTTGATCACCCTCTCCTGCTCCACACCCTTCGCTCCCTCTGCCTCTCTGGCACTGTCCACTCCTGGTTCTCCTCCTATCTCTCAAACCACTCCTTCTCTGTAGCAACCC
This sequence comes from Limnodynastes dumerilii, assembly GCA_011038615.1. NCBI lineage: Eukaryota > Metazoa > Chordata > Amphibia > Anura > Limnodynastidae > Limnodynastes > Limnodynastes dumerilii. The sequence goes on along the minus strand of WWET01000792.1, from coordinate 73,576 downwards.
CTAGCTCCTCCTCCCCTACTACTCCTCTTCCCCTTGGCATCCCCCAGGGCTCAGTCCTTAGTCCCCTTCTGTTTTCACTCTACACCTCCTCTCTGGGTGACCTCATCAGCTCCTTACTCTCAGGGTGACCTCATCACCCTTGCGCTGTCCCTCCCACCTCTATGCCGATGACACTCAAATCTATCTTTCCTCCCCTGACCTCTCCCCCGAACTTCTGTCAAAAGTGTCATATATCTGCCATTTCCTCATGAATGTCCGTGCGTTTTCTGAAGCTTAACATGGACAAAACATAAATCGTAGTCTTCCCTCCTTCACATATCCCCTCTACCCCTAATAGCTCTATTACTATTGGCGACTCCACCATCTCCTCCTTCACCCAAGCCCACTGCCTGGGCGTAATCCTAGACTCCTCTCTCTCCTTCACCTCCCACATCCGCGCCCTCTCACTGTCCTGCCGCTTTTATCTCTCCGCAACATTGCTCGCACAGACCCTTCTGGACAACTGACGCCACTAAAACGCTCATTCAGTTATCTCCCGTCTGGGCTACTGCAACATTCTTCTCTCTGGCCTCCCTCTGGTCAGTCTCACACCCCTACTATCTATACTAAATGCTGCAGCAAGACTTATCTTCCTCTTTCAGAATTCTCTTTAAGCTCCTTACCACAACTTACAAGTCTCTCTCCTCCTCCACCGCTCCCTACTTTTCCTCCCTTATCTCCATCCACACTCCCTCCCGTCCACTCCGCTCCGCTGGTGACCGCCGCCTCAACTCCAACCTGATAACTACTTCCCACTTCCGCATCCAAGACTTCTCCCAGGCCGCCCCTCTCCATTGGAACAACCTACCACATCCTATCAGGCAATCTAGCACACTCCAATTCTTCAAACGCTCTGCTAATTATTGTATTGTATATGCAACTATTGTCTTTGCTATTGCCTCTGTACGGTGCTGCGGATACTGTGTGGCGCCTTATAAATAAACGTTAATAATAGTAAAATACTGTATGAGTAATCTGTAAACTAAAGTTGAGTTAGGAAACTTCACCTCTGAACTCTAATTCTGTTTTTTACAGTAGTCATTTGCCCTCCCTTGTAGTTCAACATGGTTTTACACGTTTTGCCCTTAACTCCCAAACTCTGGATTAACCTTAACAGGGTCCGCTCAATATTCAAATGTGTTGGAGAACAACACTAAGTTTTAACTGAAAAGATTTAGGGAACAATGCTATATGGTTCTTTATGAATATATAAGACTACAATTTAATTCTAGTAAGTTGTTCATAACTGCCATGTAACCAGAATGAAAGTTTAAAAATGAGTCCTTATTTATGCATTGCAAGCTATACCTCATATATCTGCATTTATTGTACTGGAAATACAGTATTACAATAGCTGAATATATATATATCCCCATTATATCCCATTATATCCCCATTCACTTCATCACTACAAACCCAGGTTTTTGGTGGTGATCGGAAAAGTACCGGGGTACTGGGAAAAAAGAAGGGTTTTTCCCATGTCAGACCCCGGTAAGTGGTGGTGTGAAAGGTGTCGACTCTGGTTTTTTAACCTGGGTCTCACCTAACACACCTGATTGGAGGGATTTGTTTACTGTAGCTATGCAACAGTAAACAAATCTCTTCCTGTGAGCCGCGTGCTGCCCCTACACTGTCAGAACAGGCTCGGGACTAGAAATTTTCTGGGTCTATCCTGCAGTGTGAAAAACTCTGATCTGAGAATTTCCCAGGTCAGAGCTGGATTTAAAATGGATTTTAACCCGCTGATTCACCCGCCAATAAGCCGGGTTGAAAAACCCAACTTATTGTACTGTGGTGATGTGAAACCGGCACTAATCTACCATTGTGCAACTTGACAGAGCATATTATAACTTTGATATTGTATGAGAAAAAATATATCATTGCCTAGTGACTCCCCAAAAAATTATTTCAAATGCCTTGTCTTTTCTTTATATGACATTTATTTTTATTTATTTTTTATTTGTTTATTTTGCCACAGCTCACATATTGGCTTGGTGCCTGTACCTCGTATTATAATTTCATCATGCTGATCAGTGTTTACTATTTGGTGCTCAGAAATATTTCATAACACACTAACCTCTGAAAATAACAATTGGTCAGACCACGAAGTCAACCCCCTTGCCTATGGATATATTTGTAGATATCGTGCCTTATGACACAACACAATGTTTTGCTGCTAAAATTGGGCTTTTTAACCTGTTCACATTGGTTTTAAAAATAGATCAAGAAAATGAGAATTATTGTTAGCATAAACTGTCTAACCCCTCATCCAGCAGATGAAAATACTTGACTGGAAGTAAGAATACATTTGGCTGGGAAATGAACATTGTAACTCTCCTAGTTGGCTCTCTGTTATGGAATATGGGAATATAACTGTGGTTTTAAAATAGTACTTAGTATGAAATGGTGCTTCTTATTATTTTCGTTTCTTAAACTCATTGCTCCAAACCCAATTTGTAAATAAATACACTGTACAGCAAAATGTTCTTCTATTAATATTATTAAACTGCTACTGTCTTATACCATCTCTCAACCCCCACACCCATCCCCATTAAAACTGCTGCCTCATGCATTTTCCTATACTATCTATAGTACATACAGCCCAGAAATTATTTTCTTCATCTAACTGTTATTGAACAACTCCAATTTTAAATTAGTAGATAGTCGTTATTATACCACATGAATGCACTTAAGTTCACTTAATTCCTAATGCAACAACTTATAACTTATGTGATATAGGAAAAATAGCTATTCATTGTGACCTAAACCGGATGTTAAACTGTATACATTTAAGCTCTAGGGGCATGACCCAGGTTTAAGATTGTTTTACGTATTCATGCATACCTTAGTTACGCACTACTAAGTATAATGCACTCCCCCAGGCACTCACCTCGCATGTACATAACTTATCTGACTTACGTGTTCAGATTGGTTCCCAGACTTTCCC
>WWET01000792.1:49727-60490 GCA_011038615.1 Limnodynastes dumerilii | reverse complement strand
ACCAATGATTTATATAGTGGCAAAATTACACAGTCTTCCCTTGCATCTATTCCCCTTTTTATGCATGCTAATACTTTATTGGCCCTTGCAGCTGCTGCTTGGGATTGAGCACTATTGCTAAGTCTCCACACCACAAGCTCTCCCAAATCCTTCTCCATTAAAGATTCTCCTAAATTTACCCCATTTAATTTATAGATTGCATGCTTGTTTCCCTAAATGCTACTTTATTGGCCCTTGCAGCTGCTGCTTGGCATTGAGCACTATTGCTAAGTCTATTGTCCACAAGCACTCCCAAATCCTTCTCCATTAAAGATTCTCCTAAATTTACCCCATTTAATTTATAGATTGCATGCTTGTTTTTGATCCCTAAATGCATAATCTTACATTTATCTATGTTAAATCTCATTTTCCATTTGGCCGCCCAATCCTCCAGTTTACTCAAGTCTCTCTGCAAAGAATAAGGTTTGGTTCTCAATGGTCCTAGAGACTAATTACATGTACGGATTAATTTATTTTATTTAATATTACATCATTTATTTTAATTTATTTTAGTTTAGTTTATTTAAATTGTATCTATATTTATTAATATGTTTATTTGTGTATATCATTGGGGTACTATTTATTTATATGGTGATTAATTAGTGTTTATTTACAAATTGATTCAGTATAACCTAATAGTAGAAGGGGTCTGTATCTCTCACTTTAAGAAATTGTAACAGCTAGCAACTATGTATAGACAGCGTGAAGCTCTCTAGGACCATTGAGAACCAAACCTTATTTCAGGTGATTGACAATCTGTAATTAAAGAATCTCTACTTAAACCTGTAATTTAATGGTAAAAGCACTTTCTGAGGAAACCCAAGACGGGAGAAACGCGTCAAAGTGCTTCTTTTATACCGAATTCTCCAGCAAGATACAGCAGCCATCTGGATAAAGGGAATATCCTATGAAAATGTATGTGCAATTATGAGGCAGAACAGGAAAGAAGGTAGCTACCTATCTACACACTCTGTCAGGTGGAACCAAGCGGAGGAATCTCCACCGTGAATGACAGCATTTTGGAACATTGAGCCGGAACCCTCAAGACATAACCACACTGCAGCCGGACGAACCTCGCTCCGAACACTGGGAGCGGAGGTGCTAAAGGCCGCTGTCTAACAGTTCAGATGGCAAGTTGTTACGGCAAACAGCATGTCGGTGTATCACGGTGGTTAAGGCACCTTATCCCACGTTTGGACTGCCAACAAAATCGTGAGTGTGTCTCCTATATGGGACTGATAATTACATTGTGAGTCCATATCAATCTTACGGCTTACACGTGTTACAATCACTCAATTGATACTGAGAGTGGTGGCTTCACATTTTTATTGACTGTTTGTTAAATTCCTCAAGGATTGCCCATATATATTTGATCTGCACTAGGAAATATTAACCCTATCCATAAGGCTGCTGGATACTGAATGTCTTATGTCAATACTTTAGGATCAATTATCATATAAGATCCCGACATTAGATATAGGCTTATAAGGTGGTGTGTTTTGGGGCCCCATTACACACCAATATTGCCATTGCTGGATTGTGTATTATCAATTTTAATATTTTATGTGTCTAAACTTATATGTGTATTAATTTTTATCCATGGTCAATAAATTTTGAATCTGCATTTCAAGCGCATCCTTTTGTTTTTGTTCTATATGTTTTCTACAGGAGGTGGTCACTCAGTAGGTTGCTGCTAGAATGTACCTCAGAATTTAAGTTCTTTTTCGTGGGAGTATATTATTGCTATATATCTCTATACCTGGCACTGATTTTTCTAACCTTGTCTTTTCAGGGTTAGTTTTGTTGAGCCCATTAATAAATATATTAAAAAGGAGTGGTCCCAGCACAGAACCTTGAGGTACACCGCTTAAAACTTTTGACCAATTAGAATAAGTTTCATTTATCACAACCATTCTCCAATCAGTTTTTGATCCAAGTACAAATGTTGTTACATAAACCCAGTTCCCTTATTTTGTGGACCAATCTATTGTGTGGCACTATATCAAAGGCTTTTGCAAAATCTAAGTAGACCACATCTACTGCACTACCCTGGTCTAAGTACAAACTAACTTTATCATAGAAGCTAATTAGGTTAGTTTGACATGACCTATCTTTCATAAATCCATGCTGATTCCCACTAATAATCTTATTGCACATCAAGAAATCCTATATATTATCCCTTAGTATCCCTTCCAGCAGTTTCCCAACTATTGATGTCAGCCTTACAGGTCTATAATTATCCGGTTTTGATATTATTCCCTTTTTAAACACTACATCTGCTATGCGCCAATCCCTTGGTACACAGCCTCATGAAATTGAGTCTATGAAAATTAAAAACAACCTTCTAGCAATTTCTGAATGTAGCTCCATTAGAACCCTTGGGTGTATGCCGTCAGGGCCAGGAGCTTTATTTATTTTAATTTTCTTCAACCGCCTTTGGACTTCTTCTGTAAATCAAATATTATGTAATGGTACAGTTGCATTTTCATTTTTATGTATTATTCCTACCATTTCTTCCTCTCTAGTAAAAACTGAAGAAAAGAAAGTGTTTAATACTTCTGCTTTTTCCTTTTCATCATTTATCAATCACCCATCTCACTTTTTAGGGGTCCTATATTGTTTTTTCGATCCTTTTGCCATTTATATACTTAAAAAACTTTTTAGGGTTTGTCTTACTTTCTTTTGCAACTTTTTTTTCAGTCTCTATTTTTGCTAATCTGATTTCCATTTTTGCTAATCTGAGTTACTAGGGATGGGCGACACTTGATGGTGTCATCAAACCCCGCCCATCCCCTTTAACACTAGAGATTACACAAAGGATTAACATGGGCGGGGCTTAATGATCCAATTTGCATAAATTGCTTCATTAAGTCCAGCCCCTTCACAGTAATCGATGGCTTCCCTCTGGGTTCTCCCAGAGAGAGGCCTTCAATAGTCAACAACCCTGGGATAACACCAGGTCCAAGCTCACAATACGGTACAGATCTACATGGGAATATGGCAACATCACAAGCTTCTTCAGCCTTTGCTATGGGATACCCACAGTATCAGTCGCATTTCAGCCCTTATCAGAGGCCATGGCAAAAGGCCCAATGGTGGAAGAGGTATACAGAAGCTACGTTACCTGGCTAGAAGGGCTGTATATATTTTCAGTCTGTTACCTAGAGACTAGGCCGCAAGAAGCACAAAATGTAATTAACTACATGCATTTCATACATGGCATGCACATAAAAATGCAATACAATGCTTGGAGTGTTTACGATGAGCAATTTTACAAAATTCTGTCATAAACATACCAGAGGCAAAGGTACATGGGTGACAATAGGGTTGCAGGAACAGAACCTCATTTGCCTGGTGCATTTAGACAGACAATATAAGCAAGTCAGGTGGGAAGGGTGTATGGATTGGCTAGCCCCTTACTTCACCCCTTACCAGATACCAGTTTAGCATAATTTTCAAACGGTACCTTGTGATAATGAGCTACAACACCACAGTCTTTATAAGCCACTCATTCAGAATAGGTGCCGCAACAGCAACAGCAATGGAAGGAGCCTTAATGGACAGAATAAAGGAGTTAAGGCGATGGAAGTGAAATGCTTACAGGACTTACATCACACCTTCAATGTTACCCTAACATTTGTCGGTCATCACATCTTCAATGTAACTCTATGTACTTTGGTTTGTCCTCTGTCCCTACGTCATTGTTTTTCTACTGTAAAGGAAAATACAAGGCCATAGGCCCATCGCCATGCAGGTGGGAGGAGGAACTGGACACTGATACCGTGTTCACACTGGCGCCCCAGCAAAATCCCGGGTGAGTTCATGCCAGACCTGGGATCAGTCGCGTTGCACGGACAGGTAAGTCCTGTTTTCTATTTTTTCATTTTTAATTTTTTTTATTATTATGTTAATGGTTTTTATATATTTAAAAAATGTATTTTTTATTTTAAACATTTCTTTTTAAAGCTGACATTTTTATTTTAGACCCAATCAGCTTATTTCAGTGAAACCCGGGTTGAAAAACCCGGGTCTCACCGTTCAAACTGGCGGCTACCCGGGTCTGACACCCTGCAAATATCCACGGTCTGATTCCCAGCCGGTGGCCCTGGCAATATCCAGGTTTTTGGCTCAGTGTGAACGGGGTATTAGAGGTTTAAAGGATTTTGCCTTCCTAAGGGTTAGACTTTGCACATTTCCCCTTACCATCCCACAAAGGTGCATTTTGGAATTTTTGCTTTACGCATATTTGAAGCCAGGATTTTTTAAATCAGCTAAAAGGTGACTGGCCACACACTTGTCCCAAGTTGATCAACAGTGCCAGGTAACCTTGTCTTTCCCTGGGAGTAGATTATCCCTATAGTTTGGTGGCAGGCTGTGGTACACCGGCCAGAGGCCAGAGAGTGAAAAAGAGGTGTGGTATGTTACACTCTAATGGGGTGTTGCTAATGATCAGTAGTATGCTCCTTTCTATCACAAGATATAAGATACAATATAGGTAAATAACTAAAATGTACACCTTGTTAATCAGCGCTACAACCTCTATATGTTCAATACGTTATTAAACCTACAGTATAGGTCACCAAATGTCTCTATTATAGTGTCACACTTTAGGAGAAATACAAAAATTGTCATCCAGAATGGTGCAGAAAGTTCTAATAGGTATAGTCTGTAAACAGTTTCTTCCAAGTGTATATTGGAGGTGGTATATTTTGTAGCACCTTCCTTAATGTTTCAGCACAGGACTTATGAAATGTATTACTGGTGTTCAAATTACTTAAGGCAGGTTAATCTCTGTTGCTGCTAGTATATGATAGTTAAATAGAACAAGTTAAGGGCGACAGTACCGTAACTAGGGGACAGCTCCGTGTCTCCTGTAAAAGCAATATTCTGATGCCAATAAAGTATTCTCCTTTCCTTGCTGGGTTGCTGCTGTTGAATCCAGAGTGCTTCCTCCGCTGGGCTGGCATTTAGTAAATATAATGAAGCGCTTGCCCGCATTCAGAAGAACGGGACAGTGGACACCACCAATGTTTATATGGGTCGTCATTGAAACTGCAGTTTTCCATGGGGATCCATGGTTTGGAAATATTAAAATATTATCATTTTAATGTGGGAATGGCCATTTTCACATGAAAACAGGGCAGCACAGTGTCTCAGTGAGTATCACCTGTGCCTCACAGCTCACGTCATGAGTTCAATTCCCGGACTAGACCTTATCTATGTGGAGTTTGTATGTTCTTCCCGTGTCTGCGTGGGTTTCCTCCCACATGCCAAAAAACATACTAGTCAGTTAATTGGCTGCTGACTAAATTAACTCTAATGTTTGTATGTATGTATGTGTTAGGGACCTTAGTATGTAGCTCCAATTGGGAAAGGGACTGATCTGAATGTCTAATGTTCTCTGTAATGTACTGCGGTCAATTTGTGGTGCTATATAAATAAGCGTTAATAATAATAATAATAATCAAAATTACTGCTTCAAAATGAAATAAAAGGAGCTTTGTAAATAGAGCCCACAGTCACTCACTTACACGTGTCCTCATGCAAATATATAAAGATGTGCAGGTTTTAGTATATGAAGGTGGTTGTGTACTTCCATTTTTGTTTTATAGTGTTTGTAGTGAGGGCTTTTGTTCTTTGTGTACTTTACTATTGTTTTATGCAGTTCAATGTTGTACATTCTAGTTACCGTAGATGTGACTAGCGGTGTAGGAGCTACCTTTGTAGCTGCTCCAGATGCCACTTACCGTGTTATGTGAGTGGGGGAATAAAGAAAGAGCTCCACTAGTTTGAAATAGTTGTGCCCTATGTCTTGTGGGTTGGGACATTTCTTTTTTCTAAGCTTGGGTAATCACGTGTGCATCCTGCTTGATATAGTTTGGGTAAGTGGATGTGCAAGCGATTGTGGTTGACCTCCAGCCGAAAACATGTTCATAGGTTAACAGGAAACCACAAAAAACATAAATCAATAGAGAAAGATATTGTACAGCTTCATGAGCTAGGTTATTATTTACTTAGTCTAGGAAAGAAAACACAAGCGTGGGAAAGCAGAGAAAGAAAATATACATAACAAAGGGAACGCTGAACTTATATTATATTTCACAAGGTAAAATATCAAATACCTGTCATAAATATATAGCTACTATGACCCATTAAATATAGATGGAAAACCATATGACCCAATGCCACGTTTCATTATAGAAAAAATGTACACATATGCTTCACATAAGCACGTTTGTAAGGGTGCCAATAACGACACTTTGGGCCTGATTCACAGATAAGAGTGAGTTAGGTGCTGCCGGATCTGCACCTATCTCACTCGTCCTGCCCTGTTTGTAGGCTACCTTAACTAACCATGCGTATTTGCTCCATGCTGCGCCCTCCCCAACTCATGTACATGCATTCTCCCACCCACTATTCCCCGAAGGGTGGCACAGGCTCGTCTCCTTTTTCCTAAACCAACCACATGGTTAGCTTAGTCAATCTACGTAGATTGCGGAGCTTCTTAAGTGTGAATCCGGCCCTTTGTATGTCCTCAAACAGAAATGTATGTTTAAATGAAAAAACCCACACGGGTACGTTTGAAATCTTCAAAGACTATGATTTTAAGACCATCCTCTTTGTTACTGAGAATGCAGCCTAAAACTTTGCCACCTTTTGGTCATTATTCCTATTACATAGTACACATTTTTTTATTTGTAATACGACTATGACTGTACATATCTACCAACAAAAATCATTCCCCTGCACAAATCAGCCATAGCATTGACAGGCACCACAGGGTTGGGTTCACAGTTTCCATATGGACTCTCCTCTGCATCAGAGAAAATGCAGATGCTAAGAGCAGTGCATATGTGTGATAAAGCACCAAATAGGGCATTAAGCACACCATGCAGGGATGCACTGGAACCAGACCAGATGGATGTCTCCTGACACAATACAAATTCATATACTGGGAGTCAATAGCTTCACACCCTTAAGCAATATTGAATGTGTGTATTGAACCCTCTTTCATAGCTCCCAACACCAAGAGCCCTGAAAACGAGACTAAAAAGCACCACTTGTGGGTTTGTGTAATTGATTATCCCTTATGCAATGTATTATTATTTTAATAAAAGTGTAAATGAGTTATTGCCACATACTTAGAAATACCATAACCTCATATTGTGCTGAGACAAATGTCCCCCAGGAGCTCCCAGCACTGTCTGTACTGTGTTGTCATGATACAATAAAAACAAATCCTTTGCTTGGTTATTGCAGGCATTGCTTCACTGTGAGATGACTGAAATTATTTTCTAGATTTCATGATAACTTAACTGGAAAGAGTTATGTCACATCAAGTACAGCTTACACATCTTAAAAGATATTTAATTCAAATGTTTTTCATTCACATTGCACAATTTTAATTGATAAAAATAAACTATTAACCCTTCTATTTTTTAAAGCAACTTTGCCGCATTTCAGCAAATGGAGTTGAGGATTTGGCCAGAATGAATGGTGTCCTCAATGTTAAGAAATACAGACAGGTACTTATCCATCATGCAATACCATCAGGGAGGTGTCTGATTGGCTCCAAATGTATTCTGCAGCAGGACAGGGCCAAATATACAGTCAATGGGCCAAATTCTGAGATACGTACGTGTGCGTATCTAAGCCAGCCGCTGTCGTAAAATCACCTTTTTGTATTTACTGCGCATGCGCGTGGCAGATGTTATAAAACGTAACTCTGATCATAAGTAACTTCAGGGTAAATATGAACGAAGCGGCGGGTCAACCATACGACACCCGGAAATACATTTTGTAGGCGGAGGGAGTCATTTAAATATGTACGTCAATCCATTACGTCCGTCCGTACTTATGCTTGGAAAAGTTAAGGTAGGGTTTGGTAAACGTAAAATGAGTAAACTATGTACGAGCAAGGGGAGTGCATAGTACTTACGATAGTGTAAATACACTACGCGATAGAATGTAATGTAAAAAGAACTTAGTCCTGGATCTACCCCAATGTCATTAAGAACTATCTTCAGCATAAAGAAGAACAAGGATCTCAACATCAAGTCTGTCTGGGATTACATGAAGAGACAGAAGGATTTTTGCAATCCTACATTCACAGAAAATATGTGGTTAGTTCTCCAAGATGTTTTGAACAACCTCCCTGCTGAGTTCCTTCACAAACTGTGTGCAAGTGTGCCTAGAAGAATTGATGCTGTTTTGCAGGCAACGGGGGGTTCACACCAAGGGCCCGATTCAATTAGCTAAAAAGCGTTCGGAGGCGTATTTTTAACGCTATTTTTTTGCAAAATTACGGGCGTTATTTTTTTTTGCTATTCAGTTATTTAGGAGCGTTACAAATATGCCATTATTTTACCGATAGCGTTAATTAAAAATTCGCCCCTATGAGAGGTGCGGATTTTTAACGCTGCCCTGTTTTGTGCCCCGACAGGGCATGCTGATGCTTGTAGAACTACAAGCTTACAAATATGCCATTATTTTACCGATAGCGTTAATTAAAAATTCGCCCCTATGAGAGGTGCGGATTTTTAACGCTGCCCTGTTTTGTGCCCCGACAGGGCATGCTGATGCTTGTAGAACTACAAGCATCAACATGCCCATGGATGCCAGGGGCCGCTGCGCAGGTGCCTTGGTAAAAAAAAAACCATTTTGGGAACGTCCCCAATCATTTCCTGCTAGCAGGAAATGCCCGGCGCTAATGACAGGTTATTGGCCAGTGTCTGAAATATCGTGAGATATCCTATAAACTAGCAGACAAGACAATCGTAACTAAGGGCTAAACCCAGCCCTTAGTGTACTATTAACATAGAAAGCCTAGACCACCCACAGCCGTAGCTAGAAATTTTAGCACCAGGGGAAAAAAGGAAACACACATTTTAACCAGTTTAACCTTAAAAATAAACTTAGTGGCATCCCACTTTGACGCTGCCCCCTGGATGACCGCCATTATTGCAAACCCATAGTTACGGACTTGAGCCCACCATGCGTGTAAAGTACACCTAGAGGTCTGTCCCACCCCACATACGGAACTGCTGAACATAGGGAAACGATATCCATACGTCCTGTGTTCTGGTGCCTATGCCATAGTTCTGGGCATGCGCAGTATGTGAATGACAGCTGACGCATACAGCTGACATAAATCAACTATCATTCTCAAGTCTGGTTCCAGTTGAGTGTCCCCAGAACAGACTACAGACATAGCAGAAGCTTGCCCAAATTCCTGTGACAAACACTGAGAGCAACGTTCTCAAAAGGGTCCTCTTATCTAGCACTCTGGGTCTCCCAAAATAGCCATTATTAAGAATAGAAATAATTGAGACGTTAAAATATATAAATCTTTATTAGAATAATAGTTAAAAAATAATAAATGTAGAGGCGAAATTAATAAAATCTAAATATTACTAACAGTGACGTAGCCACCGATGAAACAGTTAAAAATACTAAAGAGCCACAGTAAATTTTGCCGTATAAAGTAAGTTCCTCCCCTGTATGTGTACACGTATTATCCCAGTGAGTAATCAAGATGTTGGGACCTGAGTTATATTTATAGGCTGTAGATAGTAAGAGGAATATGTTGGAATAAATATGGATATTGCCGCTAAGGCTAATTATCTAAATGGCTGATAATTCAACTATCAATGCCTCTTGAATTCGATTTTTAAGTCTCAACACTAATTACAACTCAGAGGTCTACCCTATAAATATATAAACAATTTGCCACAATGTTGCTGAGATCTTTGCAACATAAAAGGTTGTTGTACAGATCCTCTATGTCATAAATGTATTTAAATGCAAGCTACTGCTGGCCTCTATCTCAATGCTCACTGGAGTACTAATATTTGCTCTGATCATAAACAAATGGATTGCAGCTATGTTGCCAAAATTATTAAGGCACAAGGGCCCGTTAAGTCTGTATTCAATAGCGTATAAGCACTTAAGCATAAGCTGCAAAACACATAACTTGACCAATGGCAAGTATCTCAATGCTAATTAGAGCTCTATTAATTAGATTTAAATAAGCATATAAGTTGCAACACTGTTGCTTAGGTTAATACAGCATGGTGGACAATTCAATCTATGCTCTGCCACGTAGACACATTAATGCATATGCTGCAAAGTAATAAGTTGGCCCAGAAACAAATATGGTGCCATATATTACTAAGGGTAGCCACTACATTGGGCTGGTACACACAGTGCACAGCCTCTCTCCTTCTTTAGCGCTCACAGACTTGCCTTTCAAGTTTATTTAAAGACACCTGTTGTTATATGTCTACCGGCCCAATGTAGTGGCTACCCTTATTAATATATGGCACCATATTCGTTTCTGGGCCAACGTGTTACTTTGCAGCATATGCATTAATGTGTCTATGTGGCTGAGCATAGATTGAATTGTCCACCATGCTGTATTAACCTAAGCAACAGTGTTGCAACTTATATGCTTATTTAAATCTAATTAATAGAGCTCTAATTAGCATTGAGATACTTGCCATTGGTCAAGTTATGTGCTTTGCAGCTTATGCTTATGTGTTTATATGCTATTGAATACAGACTTAACGGGCCCTTGTGCCTTAATAATTTTGGCAACATAGCTGCAATCCATTTGTTTATTATCAGAGCAAATATTAGTACTCCAGTGAGCATTGAGTTAGAGGCCAGCAGTATCTTGCATTTAAATACATTTATGACATAGAGGATCTGTACAACAACCTTTT